>JAPMNZ010934074.1:0-34264 GCA_029875035.1 Pomatoschistus microps | reverse complement strand
GTGTAAACAGTACCTTAGTTTTTGCATATAGTTCACAAATTAAAAAATGCATTAAACTTAAAGTCTGTCGACAAGTTTGACAAAATATTCGCTGAAACATACCAGATCAAGATTTTTAAACTTGTTTTGCAATTTCATCACAGTTTCTGGATATTAATATTGGCTTTTTCATTATTACTCATTTCACTTCCTACTTAGATAATGACATGACTAGTGGGAGACCACAGACAATATTGATGAATATTGGGTCAAAACTGAGGGAGGGTGAAACACTGCTCTTCTCCCTGTAAATGTCGACATATTTTTCCACTTTTCTTCAAACTTTTCTGATAGGGTCAGCTGACAGCTTGGTGAGGACATGTATATATATATCTTTACTTGGTAAATTATAACACTTAAACAAAATAGATGATTTTGCTGCTCAAAATCACCTATCGGCAAACTGGACTCATAACAAAGTGAATATACCAGGAAAATGTTTCTTAGTGCAGCTTTATATAATAATTCAAAGGCTATTGTACATGTTTTTAGTTGTAGGGAAAACTGTAGCACCCACAGGAAACCGGACACAGACACAAAGAGAACATGCAAACTCCACTAAAAAAGGCGCAAGAAGCGAGAGCTCTCTAAGCATGTGCCACTGTGGGTCCTTCACCTTCTGTCTGCATTTGCAGTCTTCCTCTTCCGTTGACCCCGTCTGCTGCTGTTGTGAAGCCAGAGATGTCCCAGAAGAATGTGCAGACTCTGGGCCTGTGGTCACCCAAGGATTAGCACTACAGGGCAAAGGAGAAAGTGTGAGAAATGATTATGTCGTCTTTTGTAAACATGTTCAGACCTTTTCGAGCCACATGAAATAACCATTATGAATGGATATTGAGAAAATCAAATAAACTTTGTAGACATCCAACAAAGTTTATTTGTATAGCACAATTAATTAAAATAAATAAATAACCCAAAGTCCTTTACAAAACAATTTAAATAATCATTAGAAAAAAAGTTCTAAGAAAAATAATATACAATATTTTATAAGCTTTAGCAAAGAAATCATATCACATCAGTCATAAGCATACAACTGAACAGAACTGTTTTTAACCTGAATTTGAACATTATCATTGTCAGAGGAGATGCTTGCTTCACATAATCACAGATCTAAAGTCTAGTCTCTAGATCTTGTACTTTCCTTCTCTCTTGTTCACAACTGGACTCCCTTCAGAAGCTAATGCAACAGTCCTGATGAAATCATACAGTGTGTTTCAAATGAAGTAGAGCTGTAACAATTAATTGATTCATCGCTACTATCAAGACTTTTCTTTATTGACAACTATTTTAGTCGTTGGTTAATCATCAGCTACTCTATTTACAGACTCTTCCACATGTAAGTGCTGTGAGATGTGAGTTAGACTCAAACAGAGCAGTAATTACAAAAAACAAGTTATTCAAATGTATCAATATAAGTATGAAATAGATTAAGCACAATCCAGCAGATTACACTCGTTGCAGCCCTAAAATGACTTGCTGAACTGTGAACTGACTGGACTATAGTTTGCTTTCGCACCTCCCTAAATAAACCAGAGTTCACTTCTTTTGGACCAATGTATTTATTTATTTGTATATTTTGGATCATGTCTTATTGCATTTGTAATATTTTGTTTTGAAATAATGTATTTGTACAAGTTAGCGAAAGTAAGAGATTTTTTGAATAGTGGTCATTTCAATATCTATTGGAACATAGATTTAATGGTACTTCAGTCTGTTTATCTAAATATCCTAATAATAACAAAGATGTGTGAGCACCATCAGTTTCCTCTTTTAAATCCCTTCTTAAAGCCAGTTTTATCAAACAGCTTTTAATTGTCAGTTTTAAACTTCTCATGTTGTATTTTACCGTCTGCTTTCTCTTTGTTTTGTCTTTATTCTTGTGTTTGCTCTGTCTGCTTTTAGTCTTCCTGTATCTACGTTTCTATCTAATTATTTTGACTTTGTATGACTGTTTTTATTGTTTATTATGCTAACTGTGAAGCGCGTTGTAAACATTGCATTTTGAAAATGTGCTAAGCAAATAAAGATGTATTATTATTATTATTATAAAGATGATGATTGTAAAGTCAGACTAAAAGTATTGTGTAAATGTCAAGCAAAAATAAAATCTTGGAGAGCATAGATGCGGATATAGATAAAACAATAAAAATAAAATATATTGCTGCTTTAGTATTCGTTTTAAAAACGTCTTGAGCCCACCCACATACAGAATGCATAAGATGAAGTAATAAAAGTATTGTAAGGCAGAGAAAGATGAAGTGGCTTCTGGTGGCGGCAGTGACACTGGTCTGAGCAAATGGGCTGCGCGGCAGCCAGTGTAACTCTATCTGTGGATGGGGAATACAGCAGTGGTCGCGTAATGGAAAGGTCATTTAGCCAATCCCCAAAGGTGGGGGGCCGCTCTGACACGACTCGTTTGTCACAGTTCGATAAGTGCCACTCCAGGGGTGAGACAGAGCCAGGGTGTGTGTGCAGGACTGTGGTAAGACATAACAAAAAATAACATGATTTTCCTCCTGGTTGGGCAGCCCTGCATTTAACAGGGGGAAATGTCAGGGCATATTCTTTCTAAAATGCAGTGTTTTATCTGCAAATTAGAAAGCAATTAAAACAGAAGAAGATAAAGTGTTTTTCTTTCATTCTAACGAATCAGGATTAGGACAGAATAAATCGCAGAGTGGCCAATTTAACTGTCAGCTGGCACATTTTTACATTACTACAGTATTGTTAGAACCTAATAGTAGTAGTAAGCTTTCTGAGAAGTGAGAAATGGATCACATTTATGGAACCACTGTATACATTGGCATATCCCCAAGCCCACTTTAAGTAAATCTTTTTTGTAGACGGTGAGGGCAGTTTTTAGGATCTCCAGGCCGAGTCCCGAGTCCCTCCCCCGTACCCTCTCCCCCTCTGGGCTACATGTCCAGCAGCTCTCACCTGTGTAAACTATGGTAAATCCACCTGCACAGGGAAGTGGGGCAGGATTCTCTAGCAACAAAAGCATGCTAGTGTCAACCAAAAAAAACTGATGCATTAACCGTAAGGCACTGTTTTTTTTTTCTCACTCAATAACTCAGGGTCTATATTTGACATGCTGCTCCACACAGAAGGCATATGGACCTTTTTGTCAGAAGAACACCTTTAAGGCATTGATACAGTAAGCTAAGGTAGAACTGCTGTTTAGATATAACTAGCAGTTTAGCTATAATTTGGTGCTGTCTTTGAGCTTAATGTATCTGTACATTGTCCCTTCAAGTAAATACTAAATTAATATATATATATATTAACTGGAGAAACTGTCTTTGTTAAGTTACATGGAAAAAGGCTTCGGTCACTTTGAACATGTGCTTGCCCGAGTGCCGGTTCGGTTGCTCACCTCAGAGCTGGTTCTGTAGTCTTTGAGATAAGCGATATTACATATTTTACAACTTCTATGTTACAGTGTATGGTTACGACCTGGAGATGGAGGGAGTTTGGGCCGAGAGACCACGTGTCCGCCACAGTGACCGGGGCTGTGAGAGATTCTTCATGGCGCGATGTCTCCCCCTTGTGGCGATGTCATGTTGGACACTCTATATAAATGGTAACATATTATTCCATATTGGCTAAAGAGTAAATACTAGGCAGAGGTACAGGAGAAAGCATGCTCACTTAAGCTAAAAAATATCTGAACTAATTTACTTGCAGTCTGCACCAGGCCGGTTGAATTTTAAGTGTGCACTAATAGTATTTTCAAAAATTCTATGTAGATTCGTTATTTATTTGTCTTATCATTTTTGTCATCCTTCTATTTTTACTTTTATAACTTGTTTGCACCAAGGGCCAAAGCAATTTCCAAATGTGTGACTTCCTGTTGCTAAAATGGCAAAAAACACTTCTGATTGTGATTCCGGTCATTGTAGCTATGGCAACACAAACATTTCCTCCTCTGACAACTTTGTACTCGTATATTTAAAAAAAAACAAATACTGTCCACTTCTTAAATGAACAAAACATACACAGGTTCTGATTTAGCTACTTTCATAAAAACGATTGCAGATGACAAAACCCCATACCACAAAGTCTGACCAAACAAATAATTTGAAGTGGCGATGCTTCTGTGTTTTTAATACATGTCCGAAGTGGTTTGCCATACTGTGAGTCAGATAATACATTTGTGATTAAAAATAAAGTGATTCAATAAATAAAATTAAAGTTTTTCAACCAAAATAAAGCGTGTTGATAAAATATTTATACAAGGAGTAGAATGCCATCTGTCATAGTGGGAAAACGTATACATTTATATCATAAATGTAAGCAAATATATTTTACTTTGTATACCTTTTCATAACTTTTTTACCCTTTTTTAATAAATAACCTTAATAACAGATGCTTTTGCCAGAAAGAATTTACAACCAGATATTATACATGGTTGCTATGCTATAAAAGAAGAAAAAAAGTTGAAACCAGTGTAAAATATAATGTATTGTATTTTTGTTTGAAGATATTTGTCGCAGGTTTCAAGCCTTTATACAGTGCAAATAAAAATCATTATTGAAAAAAAGAAATGATATATACTGTAAGTCACCACGGTGTGATAGTGAAACCTGTGAAGGCAGCGCAGTGTGGTCAGTGACATCATGACACAAACCTCTTCCTCCTTTTAACTACTACTTTGAGTTTGGACGTGCACACTTAGTTGTTTGCTAGGTTGAGAATCCCTTGTTTGACATTGAGCAGGCGATAAGATGGCACCTCTGAAGTTCAAAGATGCATTTTGGGTAAGTACATAGTGGCCTACATATGAGGATTATGCTTTGACATATTGTTCTTTTATTTAGAGACATGTACTGTGCAGATCTGAAACATGAATCTTCCTTATGACCATTTTGCATGACACTTCTGCATTTTACATTCTTGGTTTGACTTAAAAGTCCTTTTAAAGCTAAGATGTATCTCAGTATAGAGTATTGTTCAGTGTGTATGCCACTTTTTCTTTTACAGGGGAGCGATTTGACTGACCACACTGGCTATGAAGTTATTATCAAACGGTTAAAAGACGGAAAGCAAATGTGCAAAGATGTAGAGGAACTTTTTAAAATGAGGTATCACAGTGTGTATTTTTAGAATGGCTACATAGTTGTCAAATGATTATCACAAGTAGATTAGCTGTAAAATCAAACAGATCTAAAAATAAATAACAATCACCCAATTTATCCAAATAAACTTGTATGTTTTTGTCTGTATCAACTTTTATCCTCAGAGCGTTGGCAGAGGAAAAGTATGGGAAAGAGTTGGTGACCATTTCAAGAAAGGCTGAAGGATATACAGAGATTGGGTACGGAAGTGGCACGATATTTTGCAAAAATAGTATTTTGAATGACTCAGAACGGAATGAGGCAGAAAAGGAGAACATACAGCCCTCAGTGGTCTAAGAATGCAATTCCTCTCAATGCACTAATTTCCTGTTCTCAAGATAACGGTTATATTTATGAGAAAAACTGATCTAGAACATTGTCTTTTTGTCTTTGTCCAAATAATGTGTTTCTAGAACTCTCAGAGCATCTATGGAACAACTTAAAACACGTATGTAATTTTGTTACTCTTGCAAAGCTGATTTCTTGGTTAAATCTTTTTTCATAAGTGTCTTGTTTGTGTTGCAGAAATTGACAACATTGGTAACTTTCATCTTCAACTTGCTGAAATTTTGAAAGAGGAGGTGAAAAAGATTGAGACATTCAGAGAACGGCAGAAAGAGCAAAGGAAAAAGGTACTGTTTTTTACCCACAAAAGTTTGATGCCACATTAGCTGAACTTAACTTGGGAGACCTCTGGGAACACCAGGTGCCACCGTTGGGCAGCAGTGTCTGTAAAAAGCCATGTGTGCGGCGTGGCAGATCGGTGGTGGTTGGAGGGACTGTTGGTACATGCTGGTTGTCTCACTTCTGACAGACGTGGCTACAGTGACAGTTTATCATCTCTGTGTATGGAGTGAAAGAATAATGCCAATAAAGTTTATGAGAGTGTTCAAAAAATCGCTATGAAAAACGGATGTATCATCATTATATAAAGTATATTTACACTGACCCAACAAAAAATTAGAGCCTATTTTTGTTCTTGATCACAGTTTCAAAGCATCATGGAGAAAGTTCATAAGAAAACAAATGCTTCATTCAGAAAGACAATGGAGGTAACACAGACACGTTTTGTGCCTTGAAAAAGTACTCATGCCCTATGAACTTTTTGTCTTGTTACAACCACAAATGACCAACTTTACACGACAATTGTGAAATGAAAGTAAAACACTACTTGTGCCCCCCTTTCTTTGAGTGTGATCAATTTTCGAGAGAATCAACTGTCTTTAACAACAATTGCAGCTGTTCTGTGATGCCTCAGAGGTTTGTGAAGAGAGTATTGGTCACTAAAGAGAATCATGTAGTTCCAGTTACCCACCAGAGAGGTCAGGGGTGAAGTTGTTTAAACTTTTATCTAGCTTGGTCTTGGTCTTTCACATAAAATGCCAATAGCATATCATCATCGTTTGTGGTTGTAATGTGGAAAGGTGCATGGGCATTGGCGTAAGAATGCATTTTCAAAGCACTGTACAACTGGATGTGAATACACAAACTAAAATACTTTCTCATTTCCTCCCTAAGTCCAAAAGGCTCTATGAGCTGAGGTGCAAAGAAGCTGATGAAGCAGAACAAAATGCTGAACAAATGACAAATGCTGGCAAAAATACAGAGAAGGTATTTGAGATATTTACTTATTACATTCAACCACATTACTTATTTTTTCTAACAACTAAAAACTGAAAATGAAATCATTTTGGGATTGTCATGTGATGTGTTATTGACAGGTTCGTCACAAAGTAATACACTTCAGACAAGCAGCTCTTGATGCTGGTACGATGTACACTAGACCTATCACATTATTTGAATGAGATTGTGTTCTAACTTAATATATTTGCTCTCTTTTAAGAGAAAGTCTATTTCAAAAACATTGTGCACTTGGAGTCAGTTCGACAGGACTGGGAGGAAACGCACAGAAGCGCTTGTGAGGTAGTAACAGTGTAAAAAAAAAAGACATATTATTCACCTGAGACACACTTCATTTTCACCAAACCACAGCCACATGCCCTTTCATATGACTGCTATATTTGCCTGCCCTCTACAACAAGAGGAAGTGTGTCTACAATGCTAAAAACAGGTACGGTTTACATGTCTTTGTTGACTATTTCAGGTATTCCAGCAGTTGGATGGAGACCACATCAGCACTCTCAGGTGTGCTCTGTGGGACCACTGCAATCACTTTTCTGCACAGTGTGTCAAAGACGATGATGTAAGCTTATCTTTTAGAAACAAAATGTATGACATAAATTGTAATATTAAGCTCCTTCACAGTTTTATGAGATGGTTAGAAAGCGTCTTGAGGAGTGTGACGTCACTAAAGATGTAAACACCTTCATTGAGCTGAGAAGTACAGGTTGGGCGCCCCCTGGTGAGTTTTACTGCTTTGTGTTCGTTTTCTTTATGTAAAACAATAACAACACCACTTATGGTGCGCATTCTCTGTGGTTATATTTCTTACAGGACCAGTGGTTTTTGAATCAAACCCTGCAGGCATTGGCAGAGATAGAAACGGAATCTCAAATGCACATTTAGATGGAGGAGAAAAGTCTGATACACCTGCGACATCAAGATGGTATAGTGGCTTAGAAGGTGAGTGTTTCCATTGGTTGTTCATTTGTTTTTTGATGGGAAGTTTCTTTAGGAGCAGTAAGCCGTTGCTTGCCAGCGCAGCCACGACGGAAAGCGCTCGAAACTCGAGGTCAACACTGACATCCAGCGGTGAAAGTAGGTACTGCGTCTATGGGCACACGATAGTCTAAAACAGAAAAAAATCTGACTATATTCTTTACTTAACATCCTATAAATGCAACTTCTTTTTCCTGAAAAGAGCTTATTGTTCTGCTTCTTATTTTTCTCTTCTCTTATTTAGTTGACACTTTAGAACGCGGAGGCTATGCCCCATTATCTGAATTTGAACAAAACACAACATTGGCAATTGCATCTCAAGACACAGACACGTGGACTGTGCTGTATGCCTATATTGCACAGGTAAAAAGAATGAACCTGATTTTAATTGTATGTGATATAAGTGACTGTCTGCTCAATATTAGGAATCCGATGAGTTAACCATCAGCAGAGGAGATATAGTCCAAGTGTTGGAACGAGGAGAGGATGGCTGGTGGACAGTGGACAGAGATGGGCAGTGTGGACTGGTACCAGGAAACTATCTGGATCAAATTTAAAGCCGTCAACATCAATGACACGCCGTCTGCCAATTGTGATTTTAACATGACTTTTATTTATCCTACAATGTATGGTGTTGTGGTGCCACTAGATAAACAAGGGGAAATAAAACAGCAAATATATTAAAAACAGCACTTCACTAAGATGTGTTAAATAATGCATTTTGGGTGCTCCATCTACAGCAACAGAAGGTACAAAATCTATCTTATTTAGAAACACTGACATAACAATCGCAAATAACACTGAGAAACATAAGGTAGGCCTGTGCATTACAGCCTCTGATGCTATTACAGTTTGTAGATTTGCCATGATCAAAGTTTTAAATATTCATACAAATGTCTCGCTGCAATCATTCAAAATAGAATTATTCAATGCATACTCCATTTGGTCTCATTGTAAAAGTAGTGCAAACCAGCACAGATGAAGTACATTCAATTTAACATACTAGAAGAATTTACATTTGATCTAAGCTCCAAACCCCCCATTTCACAAGAATGAGCAAATTTAAAGAAACCATAAATCATCAACAATAAGAAGTGTCAGTTACCTAAATATGACTGACACTGCATAGCTGCTTACTCACAGCTTTGGTATTATGGAAAAAAACAGATTTCCATTAATATAAATAAAACCATTGTGATTCATCTCCAGTGACTAGGACTTAGTTATGAAATATGCAAGGTGAAAACAAGGACTGGGAGATGTGTGTAGTGATATTTCCATTAGAAGTTCTGGTTGCTGGTTTGATCTCATGCATAACTGTTGGTTGTGACCAGAAGTTCATACGCAGGATCATGACTTCTTCTGCACAGCACAACACAGGCACACAACATGCCCAGCATCTGCAGACAGAAGAAACTATGTTTATACAAAAACATGTATTATTTTCATTTTAGGAAGGACTGCAAAAAGGATTTTCTTTAATGAATCTGTAAACTATATTTTATTTACATAGTGAGCTGCTATCTAAAAGGGATGTTTTCTATTTTAAACATTGTAAATAAAACAATAAGTGTCATCTCTAAAATGTGTGTTTCTTTATTTTCTCTGAATAGAATGTGGTTGTACAAAAAAAATACAAATAGATAAATTATATCATGCTTACCTGTATAGATGCAAATGTTAGAGCTGCCCAAATGACATACATCATAATCTCCTTTAACTTTTTGACAACCAAAGCTTCACAGCCCTAAGATAGAAATGCAAAAAATCCAAGGTGTGCATGTAGGTGAATAAAGTCTCGTATTATGGTGGTACAGAATTAATGTTTACCTCTTGGTACAGGTCTCCAGGGCGAGTCAGAGTACCAGTGCAGTTATTGATGTTGGGCTGACAGCAGCTGACAGGAACACTGTTGTTTTTGGACTCTTTAAACCAGTGTGTGTACCTCCAGTCTGAATAGTTATGAATGCCACAGCAGCGAAGCTAAAGGCACAAGCCAACGATCAAAAGTACAATACATTTGTGCAGCAGAGAGACTTTAGAGAATATTTTCAAGTGGAATTTTGGCTGGCTTACCTGCCTCTGCACATAGTCAATAGCACGACTCGGAGCGTCTGTATTTGTCCCATTGTATTCATTATAAACTTTTTGGATGGAGTGATTCACCTGATCTTCAACCTGACAATAACAAAAACGTTTGATGTATTTTGCAACAAATTTTTATTTTCTTGAGAATATTGTATGTTGAGTGTGTGACGTTGAAGGTGCACCTTAGCTCTGTATATATAGCCCAGAACCACCACTACGCACTCCGTCATAAACACCAGCAGGAGGATTGCGGCAAACTGAAACAAATTAGTAACAAAATGTTATTATTACTTCATGAATAAAATAGAGATGTATTCATAGGTGTTTGCTTACTGTTGCCAAACCACAAGAACTCTCACGAATAGTGGCACAGCAACCGATCAGACCAATGACAAAGAGAAGAGAGCCCACAGCGATTATTATGACAGCAGGAATCAGGGTGTAGATATCCTCAAAAAAGTGGTCATAATCATCATAAGTGATGAACACATAAGCTCCGATGTAGCATAGTATCCCTGCTGCTGCCTGTAGAAAGAAATCACAAACGTTAAACCCTAGAATCTAGTCAAAAGAATAAAGGTTTTTCGCAGTGAGTAACATGCAAAGTGACAATCACAAATATTATAGATCCATCGACTGACTACAAACATGTTGGTAACACATAAAATGCATTGAATTATAATTCACTCCGGCGAATATTATAAGAGAGACAATAAACGTGCCACATACATGGGTTTTAAGGCAGCTATATTTCTTTAAAGACAGATGATGATGACATTAGCCAACATCTTTGAGGATGATGCAGCAACTCTCCCATCCACAGCCTTGCCAACATTATCATTATTATACATCAGATGTAATTATCCAAAAGTATTTTCTCCACCGATTTGAGCTTCAGAAATAGAGATTTGAGAATTTGTAACCGGGGGACTAGCCCAAAATGAACACAGCGCATCTCTGGCGCACTTTGCTAGCTTGCTAATGTTTTCCTCTCCATCACCAGAGTCAATGGACGTTTTATGTTCAATGTAATTTGCTTACCCAAAATATGAGATTAAGAAAAACCAACACGGTCTTGGACGACGTAATTCCACACTGTCCCATGCTTCAGCGACTGAATGAGTGCAAAAGAAGTAGGAAAATGCAGATGCACCTGCTGCTCTGCAGATATAATAATAAAATGGCTCCGATGAATCTCCCCTGCAGTACAGCCTCCTGCAGCGTTTAACCAATCAGACGAGAGCCTCCGGTCACATGGCCTGATGACATCATCTTTCAAAACAAAGCTCTATTATGATGTTATGCTTAGGGATAAACGTCAACATATTAACTTGTAAATTAATTGAATAAATGGGAAACAGATTCATCAAAGATACTGCGCTCATAAACCCTGTAGACTCTGAAATGTATTAGATTTCTCATCGATTTTAAAAATAATTGGTTTAGACAATTCTTTTCAATCCTCTTCGATGTGTAACTTTAGTCCAGATTTAGTATTTTCCGAAAAGTGGTGGCCATTCATGTTGATTGAGTTCAAACTGCTATTAAAACTAGCTAATTCTTTCCAGATTTGGAAAAAATGCCAACAACCTTTACCAAAACAAATACACGTTTTCCCCGCATTGGTGTAATAATAATATTGTATATGTAAAACATATATTTAACTGTGAGGTTTTTCTATAGTCTTATTCCAAATCTTTAACCATGTATCGCATACTAATTACTACTACAAATGTTGCTGTTTTCATGGATGCTGTTCCTAAAGGGTGCTGATGATCTTTAGAGAGTGTATACCTTTGCTGAAAGGATGACTACCTCTGATATACCCGGGAAACAGATCGCGAGCAAAGCAGATGACAAAAATGTGTACAAACCTTTCCTTCGAAATAAATGATCGCAAACAAAGTTTGTGCGGTCTGTTTTAAATGTTTTCAACAATCTAACCAGCTGCAACATGAACATTGCCTGCTCCTTCTGTAATGAAGACATTGAAACAATCTGTTCTGGTGCAAACAAAATTTGCTCCTCTTCTAATCTTAAAGCTGTGAAGACCCTAGAATCCTTATAATTGTTTTACTGCTTTTCAATCATTCATTTACTGTAATTCTTATACATGTATTTTGACGGATATTTCCCTGTATGCTTTTTGTTCAAGAATCATTACAGTAAAAAAAAGTTCTGTTCCATGGGGTTATTCTGTTGGGTCATTTATGTTTTGTCTTTTTTTTATTAAATGGCATTAAAAGCCATTGTGTGCTTAACATTGCAAGTATCATGGACTACTTCAATAATTTAGTAGCCGTTTTCAAAATCAGCTATTTGTTGTAAACCATGTGAGGACAAAACAGATTACTTCATTACAGTGAACTGCCCTAGGAGTGTCCATAATGATAGCATTTTTGCCTCCAGCCTTTCTCATTTGTCTGTGTCAGCTTTGTGTGATACATGTGCTGGGGCTACAGTTTCAGACACCACATATATTCACTTGGTCAATTATGTATAAGCTTTGCCTACAGCTTTATTAAACAGCCCTATACTTCAGACACTTTTAGTAGAGACTTATAGCGTTAGGAAACACCATTTCAAATATTGTTGGGGGAAAAAATCAGAAGGAAAACTATCAACACAATTTACAAGAATGTTCATTTTGACTTATTTTGACTTTTTACTGCTGAGGTTACATATCAACAGTGGTTGTCTTTCAACAAGAACACAAGCTGTAAAAATAACAAGGAGGCGCAGGGCACCACAAGATAGAGACTTGTTTGGCCAAACAGAAGTCAAAAACAGAATTGTTTGAAAACTGTTTATTTTCCATCAGGAAACAGATGTGTTTTCTGTGTGAATATGACGTGACCCGTTGGCCTACATCTGTGGGGCACACACAGACACCAGGACAATTTGAAGGTCCCTGCAAGCGCTTAAGAAAAGACGAAAGTGGCTGAGTAATAATTGTTTATGGCCGTTTATGTGTGTCAACCTTTTTCACTTGTTATTCAAGTGTTTGCATCACCATTCCTTATAATATCCTAAAGCTGCAGCTTGTGGGAGTATTCATATAAATAACAGCAGTGCATTTGTGAAGTTGTCTGTGCCTAAGGCAGTGCAGTTATTGATTTGAGGAATAACATGAAACTTTAAACAGTTCTTATTTTCAGGCAATTTGCCACTTGGTACATTCTTTATGTTAATTTTACATTTGAAATTCTCAGAGACCAACATCACAGTGGTGCCAATACTTTATTGAATAACTACAATGTAAAATAAGAACAATGACTTAATCAGTGCAACAGATTATATTTAATCTTTCATCAATAATTGTTAACCATAGAAACCAAAAACCTAAACTGTGAACTTCAGATTACTCTTTCTCTAAAGCAAGAAAATGCATGTCCATGCAGCGACTTGGGTCTCTCCCATCATTTTCTGTTTTGCAAATAATTTTGTAAAATCTCCAGCAACATATTTGACTCCTGAAAGAGAACAGTCGTTCTTGTAAGAAAACAAAACAAAACAACACTTATCTTGGGTTCATTTTAAAGGAAATGACTGACACTCACCAAATCTTTCGAACGGCTCTCTTGTGTTTCCATCTGCGTGTCCATCGCCATCCGCAGAAACTCCTGCAACATGTCTGTGAGCGCGCTCTGCTCTGACATGTCAAGAGCATCCATCCTCTGGATCCGTGAGGAGGGCATCAGGGGGGCATCCACCACGCTCTTTTTACCCATGAAATGTCCTTTCACAAAACAAAGAATAAACTCAATTACCTTCAACACTGGATCCAGTCTTTTAGTTAAAGCATAGGCTAATGGATTTCTATAAAAGTTCTTACCCGTTGCCCACAGATTTCCTCTTGGATTCACTTTGATCTTTGCTACTTTATTCCTGAGCTCGGTCAGGTCAAAACTGACTGCGGCAGTAAAAGGCATAAACGATAATATCACAAGATACGCAAATAAGCCATAATGGCACACGTTATGGACCGTAATGCCCTTCATTATTTAGAACGATCCTGATCCTTAGGGCGCACCACAAAGCGTGTGCCGCGCAAAGGCGCATCAGCTTTTATAGAGATTGTCCACCAGGGTGGGCTGGCTCTACCTCCGAGATACAGGCACATTATCAACATGAGTCACGCGGTTTATTTAAAGTATATCAATGACATTTTTTTTGTAATCCTTTAAAAAACGTGTCTGCAGTGAACTAGGCCTTACAGCCTATGTTCATTATGTTAGTTTCCCTGAGTCCCTGAGCCATGGATTTGACTGTGCATGTATGTTTGTCCACAAGGAGAAGTTGGTCGCAGTAGCATTATATTTAATTTCCAAGGCCTATTGTGGAATGGAATGTAATATAATGGCCTATAGGTGTAATGGAAAACAAGACCTTCCTGCTACCTATACTGTGCCTACATCACTATTACTTCTAGTGTGTGTGATCTCCATCAGTTCCATCGACTGTATCAGTCCTTGGAGGATGCAAAAACATGTCGGTTCTTGCTGCCAATTTGAGCTGATAAGACATTGGCACCTCTATGTCACTTGTGCTGGTACCAGTGACTGTATGCTGACTGTATGGTCTGTAAAATGCGCTATATAAATAAACATTACTTACTTACTTAATGCTACTTTCATACATTTCAATTCATAACAATCTCATCTCTTGCTACCGAATGTAACTAAAATGTATCTTGTCACCTTACGGATCTCAGTACCATAAATTAGATTCTGGAGACTTTTTACTTTAATAAAGCACAGCAAATCAATCGTTATATATCTAATATTGAGACATAGGAGCATGAAAATAAAAGTGGCGTCTTGTTTCATATTATTTTAAAATGTTTAGCACTTCAACCTTTTCCCTTCTGTGTCCTCTGTGTCCTGGCTAACCTGGCTGAGGTAGAGCCCCATCTCTCCTCTCTGACCTGAGAGTCCCTTGTGGCTGCACTCGGGTCTTGGTGTAGGCAGATCCTCAGATGGAACTTCCTCGGCTTGTTCCACCTGCTGATTGTATGACTCTCCAGTACTTCCTTTCACGTTAAATGTTTTGTGTGAGGTTTGGTGTAGATCGATGAGTGACAAATAATGTTATCACGTATAAAGCAACAACAAAAATCGCATCAAATTGGAAAATGTTGATCTATTTGATACTTCAAAATAAAAAGGATACATTTGAATGAAAAATGATACGTTTTTAATACGTTTTTATTTAATAGTCGACAGAAAATATGTGACAACTCAATTCAAAACAATGCTTGAAACAGAGTGCGCTTTGCATTCTAAACATAACATTTTGACCTAAACCAAACAAAACAAATGATTTGACAGAGGTGGGACAAAGTACTTGTTTTGTGAATGGTCAAGTCAGATTCTCATCGATGACCCATACTTCCTCCGCTTTGTCTCAAGTCTTATCGGGTCAGACTTGAATTGTTCCTGTTCCACGTAAATTCCAACTTTTTGTCCATTTCATCAGATCCAATCTCAATTCCAAATAAAACTCAGACAAGTTAGAACTTGTAAGTCCGCCTCTGACAATAAAACATTCAATTGACTGTACAGAAAAGAATTGAATGTGGGGAAAAAGAAAAATATTTTATTGTGAGTATTGTACCAACTTATTCTCGATGAACCAATACAAACAGTCCCAGCATGAAGAGAACGGCGTACTGCAGAAATATAGACACAGATATTAGTTTTGAAATTTGAAAAAGTCTCATATCTATTTTTCTACTTACTTTAAACTTTGGGTAGTCGTTCATGAGAATGGTGACAATTCCAATGTAAGGCACAAACCTGAACAACACATGATCATTACAGTAAAATGTAATCTAGAATATTTATTCCACATACATAAATGGCAAAACAGTGGTATGAAATCACTGCAGGGAGGGTCCTATCAGACACTATATAGACTATGCACATGTTTACATTTGTTTAAAATGTTTCTTTAAGGATCCTGTCTACAAACTAAATCGGATCATAATATTTATTTCTATGGGAAATGTATGAATATCTTTGGATAAAACAAGAGGCATTATCAATTCTATACATGTGCAGGTCTTAGAAAAAAGCAAATAGAAAAACAAACTTAAAGGTAATCAGGAATCCCATTCAGGTGGCTATAACTATGGTGCTTGAATTTTTGTTCATTCAAGTAGAGCGGCTATTATTCATGTTCAAGTATCTATAGAGCCAAAAGTCGGCATTGTTCAACAATCATTGAGCCTGATGAGCTACAGGTCTATTGTATTCATTTTAAAGGTGACCTGGCGTACTCAGCTGACAAACAGGCTTTTTTATGCATTTGATCTCACAAGAATCTCAAAAGGATACATAAGAAGATTAGAGAGTTTTAATAGTATAACCCAATCCAATTATCCACATACAAGAATACATAACAACAAAACACCACAAGGTCAATTGACATTACTTGACCTGTGCCGAAGTTAAAGGTGCAGTAAGGGATTCCTGTTAGCTTAGCAGAAGCATCCGAGTAGCACCTACTCAAAACCACTCGCCCTCCCCCCTGCCCGAATCCCACTGGTTTTGGTCTATTGGTCCGCTCCAAAATATTTATGATTAATTTTTTGAGACGACAGGCATCTGGTCATATCCATTCCTATTTGAAAACACATGATAACTTAACTACTTTTGAAGTTTAGGGACGTTTTCCCATAGTATTTTCAAAATTGCGTCTAGATAAAGCATTGACTGCATCTTTAACAGAAAAAGCATTTCTACTAATTGGTGGTTTACCAGCTTTTCATCTTTACAAGTGTTTTCTTCTCTTTTGACACTTGCTTAATTACCTGGCATGTTTCGGCAGTAAGCTTCTGCCTTCATCAGTGGTTTGAGCTTCACTGATTCACTGAGCAGCTCAGGCTGTTTAATGAAGACCCTAACAAAGTCTTAATCTGCACAAAGCTGTAGTGACTCCTCATAAATTAGTTTAGTAAGTAAATTACTTCTTTTCTAAGGTTACCAGGTACGACTGTCACCCTCGGACCTAAAGTTATTTATATTCCTCTGGCAGAGGGCTGCAACGTTTTAGGGGTGCACCGATATTACTTTTTTAATTTGAGTACTTGCCGATAACGTACATTGTTGTTATTGGATAACAACATTTTCTTATTGTTATCCAATAAGGCTGGGCAATAAGTCGAATATAGGCAATTAATCGGCCATTTAAAAAAATCGAATTTGTGAAAAATAGGAAAATCGTGATATCGAATGAAGGATATTGTGAGAGTTCCAGCAGCACATGAATTATTCTTGCATCAGCACAGTCTGTACAAGACTTTTATAATACGTATGGGGGAAACAAATAAAACATTGTTTTGAAACTTAAATATTGAGCGGAAAGATCAAACAATATTTTTAAGGGCAAAGTCTGTCTTTGGTGACTTAAACAAAAATCGATTTAAGTCGAAATCGCTCAAAGCAGGAAATAAAATCGAGATTTTACTTTTTTGCTTGTTTACTTCCATACAGGCGAGATCCTGTCCGCCTGCCACTAAGCTAGCGGCTAAGCTATGCTGCCGCTAAGCTAGCATCAAGTGCTTTCTAGGTGCCTACTTTCAGAGATCACCATGGCAACACGTGCCGCACAGCTGGCTGCTGTTGTGACGCTAATGTAAATAAAAATGTAGATATTGGTTGCCGGCATCTTGTCTCATGGTATTGGTATGAGTACGAGTACAAGCCTATGGTACTGACCCGATTCCCGACACCAGCATGAATGCATACAACTTTTACCGAGTCACATTATACATAAGAGATAATGCAGGGTAGATTTATATAGTTATAGTTATAGTTCTCAATCTCTCAACTCTATTTACCGTAGTCATTTCACTTCCATGATGTATTCTGAGGTTGTGGTCCTAGCTAAAATTCATGTACATGGACTTACCCCCTTGCTCGACCAACCACATCTTTTTTCTCCAGCCAGTGTTGGCCCTGCTTATACAATCCTCTGTCGTCAACTGCATTGTTGTCTCCTTTAGTCAGGAATTTAATGTCTCCATTTTCCCTAAAGATAAACACATCAGGTGGGATGACATAAACATTAATGACGATAATGCTTTATGGAACACACCATCTAAAACAAAGTAATTGCAGTATAAATTACTATCAAAGAAATAAGTAGCATACTTTTCATGGATCTTTAGTACCCTGTGTACTATTGGAATCTCTCTGCCCTCTATCCTGAAGACGACAATTTCTCCAACTCTGATGGGGTCCTCTACTCGGTTGGTCAAGAAAAGTAGGTCCCCTCTGTGGAACGCTGGCTCCATGCTCCCACTGCAAGAAAAACAAGTAGATATTAGTGGCCAGTTTAACGCGTTAATAATGCAGTTAAGACAAACCCACATTAACTAATTTTTTTGTATTGCGCATTTAACAGAAGCAAACATGTATTTCTTTCCTGCTAATTAAATGTGAATAAAAACAACTTGGTAATTATGAATCACATCAGCATTATGAACCAACTGATAATTTGAATACTTTGTCCATTAAATGACATTCAGAACAGAACAATATATGATATATTGTAATTAATTGTGATTTAACTATGACAATTGCCTCTGTAGTTCGTGACAGCACGAACTACAGAGGCAGGCATTAGTTGACGCTTTGCCCAATCAGCCCGAATTGTTGACTTGTTCCACCTTCAGTTGAACAATTTATACAAAGAAAAACCAGCATTACCATAACATAACATGCATTAGAAAATAATTATTGAAATATTGTGCTAGACCAGCTTGTCAGGCTAGGAAAGATTGTCAAGGATGAAAGGAAGGAGGATGGAGTAAAATACATCCTATGGATGAGATCAGAGTGTTTGATTTAGTAAGTCCAGATTCAGTCCCATCTGGGTGTGATGAAGATTTTAACTTTGCACAATCTCAATTACCAGCATGTCTAATAAAATATAGAAGCCAATTATAGGGTAGTAACAGCGAGAGGTTCAGCTAAACAGTTACAGCGAAACAATTACAACAGTTACAGCAACAAAAAATGACTGATCAATAGGAAAATCAAGATCATGTCCTAAAATAATGTGCATCGATGTGCATACAATTTTCCAGCAGACATTAACGCAGCACTGGTAATTCAATTCGTTTTTTAAAACTATATAATTGCACAAATCATTGAAAAGACCTGAATATAAAAAGACTAGAACAGGAAATCGTATACACAAATAGAGGAAGTGGTCAGAGTCATGCAAAATGATAATTCTTTGTTGAGCTCTGTATATCTGCACATGCATTCTCTACGAGATTTTTGCGAATACATTTTAAACTGGTATAATTATCATGCCAAAGGCCCTATGAACACCGGATTAAAATTGGATCCAAATCACTGTCTGGGTGCAAGATATTTGTCTTTGTTTTTTAATTAGCAGAACAAAAAGAAACATTTCACACAATACAAACTTACGTCAATGATACATGAAGACAAAGAGACATATAGACATACAGGTAGACGGACTTGGATGGCGCCTCTAGGTGGACGTCAGCGCTCTACGAGTGCATTTATAGTTCATATGTTGTTTATACATGTACTCGGCAGAAACAGGCAGATTCCTTCCACAGAAACATGCCACAAAAGAGGACTTACCTGAGAACGACTACAATTGGGCTTTCGCTCCCAGTTACAACCATTAAGCCTTTCCAGATCATCAACGCAGAAGAAACTATCATCCCAAAGTTCAACACCTGGTAATAGAGCTGCACACAAATGAACACAAATTAGCAAAAACTATCTGGTATAGTCGATCGCTACTTGAATATATAGCTGTTTAAGAAACTAAGCTCAAATGTACGGGTGTTTTGATAGCTAAGTAGCTTGTAGAAGTGTCGCTGTAAAATGCTTTGTGAAGCTAGTCTACATTAGCTCTGATCACACAAAAGAAAATAGCACACGTCACACAAACATACCTGACGCTTATTCATGCGACGGACATCGTCAAGGAAATCTAAAGACAGCATTTTGAAATACTACGGTGCGGATTAAAGCCTAAATCACATTAAAACTACTGAATGAAATGACCATATGGCTACACGATCTGCCACTATTCTCTCGCATCCGCGTCTTCCGGGTGCGCGGCACCGGAAGTCCCGCCCACGGTACCCGCAGGGTTGAGGTGTCAGTCCAGGATACGACTGTAACATTTGCAAGTGATCTTTACTAAGTATGTTATATGTCATTATCCACCGCTCTTGAGGCAAGGATAAGTATAAAAGAGATAGAATTCTGTAGAAAATAGACAGAAGCTTGCATAAAAGCTTGAATTATTTTCAGCGTTAGATTACTCGCACATTGGCCTTTGGCAAATTTAGTTTTTTGCATTTTTAAAACGTAATTTCAATCAAAAAACAGGATAACTCTTTATAGAGACATTATTTTCATTGTAACAAGTGTGTTCGAATCAGGCCTCTGTTATTGCCCATGTAACCATATGGGGTGAAATGAGACCTCTGTGTCAGTGCCCTTACCCTTTATTTTGATATATAGGTTTTGTTAATAAATGCAAATGTTATGTTGAGCTAAGGGTGAACCGAACATCACCTTGCCAAATACGGTTGCACACATATGACCCAATTTAATTTTGTTAAAATGCATCCATGTATGTGCGCCATATTTATTTGTAAAGGTAAATTGTTATTATTATTATTGATTATTATTATTATTTAGAACACCTTTCTTGAAGAATGGCATTTTTATAGAAAAGCCTTGTAATGGTTATCAATCTACGTGTATGCTTTTCTTAATTTCCTTGGTTTTTGTATAATTGATTCTTCATTTTACAATAAGATTCACCATCTTTGCTGCTGTGAACTGTGAACTGTCCTGGACACCTGAAATTCCCTACAGGGATCAATAAAGTATCCATCTATCTATTTCTGAAGACATTCATGGATTCAGTCTATATTTTTTTGTTTGATGTAAATCTCACTGGACAAGAGCTAATCATACAGTGACATAAATGTTTTAAGAAAAGCATTGTATGAGTTGTTTGCTCCTCAACAGATGTTGATGTTTATGTTTCTAAAATGTCTGTTCAATAACATGCACTGTCCCATTCAATTATATATTTACACTCCATTCTTACATTCATGTATACAGACATAAAGAAATAAACAACATCTGCATCTACTTTATGTGTATCTCCTCTACGAATCTTCAATTAAATTTCAGGCTGGCTTTTCACTCTTTTTATTAACTCACACTCAGGTCTGGCTGGGGTTCAACTCCCGCGCGCGGCACATGGCATTTCCGTGTGGAGTTTGCATGTTCTCCCAGTGACTGCTCAGGTTTCCTGCGGGTTCTCCGGCTTTCCTTGCCACTAAAACCATGTTACAATAAAACTGGTCAGTGATGGTCAAAGGGTCTGGTGGAGCAGCTGTGAGGCAGTACCACTTCTGTTATCACTGTCCGTGAATGAAAATATGATTATTTTAAACAAAAGTGTTCGTACAAAACCAAAACCGCATAATTTATACAAAACAATCAATATGCTTAACAACAGCTGAGACACTGCACTAAACACAGAAGAGTTAATAGAATTTATCTAGTTTATTCAAAGTATTCAATGTTGGAGCACACCATATGCTACTTGATTATTTAGACATGGCGAGGGTGAATCACATACCCCAAAGTGGTCATATTTCATTGCAACAAACTTTTCTGAGGAAAATGAACAGAGGTGTTAGAGAAGTGGTTGAATGACAATACACAATCAAGAAAATCACATGGTGCAATAGAAAAGCTCAGTCAAGTGCATCGACTCATTGGAGAACTGAATCACTGGTCTTCTATTGCACTGGACTGAGGCCTGCGTTTACAACTGCCATCACTTGCTTATACAGTAAATCAAACATTTACAGGAAATTAAACAGGTCTCCCATAACACGCTCATACAGTAGGCTTTTGTGATACCTGCTGGATACAATTTGATAAATATATTTAAATATTGCAGAATTATCATAGTTTTATTATTTTTATTGTGAAAGAATGTGTATGCAGTAAACATAAAACATTTACTTTGTGTGGGCACACTTGTTTATTGTGCTTGTATTAGTGTTTGTCTTTCATAGCCTGATTGCTATTAGTCATACTGACAGATAAGAAAAGTAATATAGTCAAGAAGTCAAGGCACTGAACTTATGACTTATTCTTTATCTTCGAGCTTTAATTTTGAATGCAATACATTCGTAATCATATATTTATATTATTGCACTATGTTGACAGCATTATCACGACGCCGCACACCAACAATAATTCTAATTCTAAAAATCGGAATAGTAATGCTTTAAAAGTATTAAAAGCATTTTTTGTGTAGCTTTACCCTCCCCATGTCTAAATAATCAGGTATGTTGGCATTTCAGAATTGACTATTCTTTTTAACTCAATGTCTTAGCACACTGTGGCACATCTTTAGCATAAAATGTTCTACAAATATATTTTCTTCTTTGCACAAGGAATATTGTTGTGGTTGGTCCCTAACAAAATACATAAACTTTATTTAATGAGTTTTCATAAATCACCTCTGGGTACCTCGTGGTATGCTATAATTTGCGTCTCACAATAGATTGTGCTGCACCAAATTATTCTTTTGATATCTCAGATGGGGCAAGCCAGATATCTGCTCTGATATCAGACTCGGAAAAAGCTTGTAACAGTAATGGTTTATGAACTCAGCAAAGACTGAACGATGGCACTGAACAGAGCCAGCCACTGACTTTTGGTTAACCAGAGATAAAAGTTGTTTCAAATGTCAAATAGTCTGTGGCATTTAGGGGTGTGTGATCCTTTTCACATAATCTGCCTAAATGAACATGGCAGCCCTGTGTGCTAATGCTAATTGAGGTCAGGGAGAGGCGTAACATTTGATGCCACATGCAGCAATGGGGAGGTGTTTATTAACTCTATAATCTATGATTACAGACAAAGTAGTAGAACATGTTGAAATCAATCAAATCAGAACAGACACAAAGCAGACTTTTGTGTCACAATCAGGGGAGAACTGTGTCTCAATTTTGATACTTGTCATTTTTATTGTTTGTTGCTCCTTGACAATGCAAAAGGACTAATTTATAAATATACCATTCCATTCAATTTTCTTCCGCTTCATCCGTTGCCAGGTTGCGGGGGCATCAGTCTAAGCAGAGACGCCCAGACTTCCCTATCCACACGTCCTCCTTCCGGTGTGATGTGCCCGGAACACCTCCCCAGGGAGGCGTCCAGGAGGCATCCGGAACAGATGCCTGAGCTCCTCACCCTATCTCTAAGGGAGCACCCAGCCACTCTGCAGAGGAAACTCATTTTGACCGCTTGTATCCGCAATCTCGTTCTTTCGGTCATTACCCGATACAACGACCGATCACTGTGCACGCTGCACAAAATCATAAATAATCAGAGTGCAATAAAAAGAAATATAAAATCCCTCAGTTGTATGCACAGCGAAACAGAACTGTTTTTAACCTGGTTTTAAATATTGTCAGAGAGGAGGCCTGTCTTGCATTTTCAGGAAGATTGTTCCAGATTTTATCAGCATGAATCCGAAATGCAGCCTCCCCATGTTTAGTTCTGACTCTAGGGACCAGCAGGAGTCCAGTCCCTGTGCTCCTCAGAGGCCCGGCTGGTACATATGGCACTAATGCACTCTGGAGGCCATGGAGAGACTTGTACACAAGCAGAACTGTTTTAAAGTCTATTCTCTGAGCCACAGGAAGCCAGTGCAGAGACCTGAGAACTGGACTATGTGGTCGTACTTCCTAGTTCTAGTCAGGACTCAAGCTGCTGCATTTTGAATGTGCTGCAGCTGTTTTACAGCATGTTTGGACAGACCAATGAGCAGGACATTACAGTCTCCAAGTCTGCTCTAGACACTATGTTTTTGATCCTGGCAATGTTGTTTAGATGGTAAAAAGCTGCTGAAGTTATTTGATGTGGAAATTACAATTTAAGTCTGAGTCCAGTATTACCCCCTGGATTTCTGACCTGATTTGAAGGTTTTAGGGAGAGAGAGGAGGTGACAATATGTTTGACAGCCATAAAATTATGATAGTCGTAATCCACAAATTAACAAGAATCTGTTGAATATTCTGGAAAAGCTCTGTATTAAAAATAAAATTGCGTGTGAAAGTAATGAATAAATATGAATAAGTTATTAATCCTATTCAATTGTACATTGACTAAAAATTAACTGATTTATTCTTATAAGAAATATTAATGCTGACGATATTCCCAGTGATTTAGTGGTTTTCATGCCATTCCATCAGAGCTACGCACTAGTGCAGGAAAAACTGTGCAAATGCATAATCTTACTCCATTATTTTCCTTAGCTCATCACAATTCCATTTAGTTAAAAACATATTGTAACGTGTGTTGGGATATTGAAGTTACAAACATCTCACCACGGAACTACAATTTGTCCCAATACTTTTCAAAAGGTGGTTGTGGATCCAACACCCTTCACTCGATTTATCAAATTAGATTAATTAATGGTTAGAATCAAAATTGGTGCCTAAGTCCAGATATTACATAAAGGACATAAAAGATGATTCATAATGAGTAGGAATCACTAAGAATTATCTTGATGAAATTAGCCTTTCACAACATAAACACTTCTCTCACAGCACGATTAAGTGCTAATGAGGACGGACCAAAACAGAGGCTGCTTTTACTTTGAAGAATAACCATTGACATTTCACAACCCTATCACTTACTTCTACAGTTATCAGTTTACCAAACATTTAGATCAACAACCAGGACTTGTTGTTTTAGTGTGTGTAATATTTTGGAAACCCTAAGCTATACAATAAAGTGGCTTCAGATCAAAACCTGTCAGTGAAATTTTGCGAAAGTACAGCCAAGCATGAAGAAGTCAGAATGTACAATCTAGTACGAATAATTAAGGCTTAACAACCACTTCATTATTATATTTAGAGATAAGGTATTGATTAATTAGACTTTCTTTATCTTTAATTATGCTAAGTAATGCTACTCTTAACCTTTATACTCTTAGAAATTCAAATATTATTTTTTCTTTTTTCTTTTTACTTTTTCTGTTATGTAATCCTTTCTTTGCACTATAAATGTTGCCTTGTGAGGTTTTTCGTTTTTTATGACATTCTCCTTGAATTGTAAAGGCAAAAACTCAAAAATAAAGTATATATATTAAAAAAAAGAAATTCAAAGGCAATTCAAAAGAAACCTTTCCTGGTTAAACTAACTTTAGGTTTTACTCTGGGTGTTAACCTTGAAGCAGAAACAATATATTGTTCTTTATATATGCCAGATTCAAGAAGATCGCATCACGCTATAGAAGAATCACTGAAATCACCATGGAGCAGAAGATGAATATTTGCTAATAAAGAGAGATAATGATTGCATGTGTTTAAGCTAATCTCATTCACTCCATAATACGCTAATGCCTAATAAAGGCACACTGGAATTATGGCTGTTCTTCTGAGCTGCATGTGACACTAACACGGCCCCAGATTCTGTATATGAAACACATTCATTAAACAGTGTGATCAGAGTGAACAAACAAATGCTGTACACTGGACATTTGTACATGAGGCATTTGGCTTCAGAGTTACCAATGAACCTAATGCTTACAAGATAAAAGGCAAAGAAAAAAAGCAAAGGAATAAGACGCGGTGCAAAGACTGTATTTATTAAAGACACATTTACTTCAGTCAAGGGTGCATTATTTGGCAGGTGACTCCATCAAAATGATTCTCTATATACTATGCACATTCCTGTACAGTCATGTCACAGTTTAATGGCTTGTGTTGAGCTTATCCTTAGATTCATCTGCAGGGCTTTGTTCAGTCGGAGTTCTGTGACCGTCATGCAGCGTCTTCTTCGATGTCCTGGGGCTCGCAGAGGTCTTTCGTCCGGTCTGAGGGCTTGACGAACCGAGTTTACGTTGAAGTAATGGACTTTTAGAGCCTCTCGGTTTTGTTGGCATCAGTAGTGACTCAATAACCTTTAGTGAACGTAGACCCAGCAGCCCACAGTAGTAATTACATTGATGCTGGATAACAAACTGCTCAAATATTTTTGGATTTCCCACAAGAGGGAGACCCTGGTGCCTGTAGCAACATGCAAAAAACACAGAGATGTTAGCAAATGGATTTAGATGCAAATGACCAAACAAATGAGTTCTGGTTTCAAATCAAGATTACTGACCCATGTGATTTGACAGAAATACCGATGTTTGTGATCTTAAAGTCAACACCTGCAAATGACAAAACATTATGATACATCAATCTAACATGCAGCAAATTACTTTGAAAGGAAGGGACACAGTGGTAATGAGATTCACAAAACATCAACAGTTTAAGCTAAACACGCAAACACACAAACAATGAATTCAAGAGTGGGTGGGTAATTGATTGACCTTACTCCAAGGTCATTGTGAAAACAAATTGATCAGTCATTGCATGAATTCTAGTATACGAATACATTAGCTAATGTACTAGTATCCTCATTATCCCTTTTCAGTGATAATGCCAGTATTAAGTCTTTCAGGTTCTACCTTCGAGCTTGGTGAACAGCATATTTCCATTGGTCCATTGAAAGATCCAGTGCAGCAGCGCACAGCACTTCTGCTCCACTTCCGAAGCACTCTTCATGTCTAATTTTCCAGTGTGATCCAGTCCACAGTATCTATTAAACACGCCGGGCAGATCTGTCTCCACTGTGGCATATGGTATGCTGTTTGCTGGCCGATACAGCATGTAAACCGGAATCACTCTGCATGACAAAAATGTACACAGTTTTATAGATTGTATAGCGTTTATAAATCGTGTTTTTAATATGTATGCATCATAAAACGTACTCAAGGAAGGAGCCAAAATTATCTATTCCTCTTGCCTCAGTTGAAAAGATCTTGCAGTACTCACGAACAAGGTTTTGATATTGACATGCCTTTTAAGTAGACAGCAAACATAAGTACTGTAGGTGGACTAGCTTCTAAAAAGAATCTTCATTACCAGGGCCAATACATGATCTGTCTATAGCACCTCACCTGTTTAACACCTTCTTGATTGTTTTGTGTCAGCAGACCTTCTGATTTACCTCCATATCCAATCGGATTGCAAACTTTAATTATGCAAGAGTTACCGGATTCAAACACCGGTTCAAGACCATAAATGACTTTGGCCCTCCAGGTTTTGTGGGAAAATCCAACACCAAGATGACTTTCTTGCACCATAATTCTGCCAAATAATTTATTTCCCCACACACAAGTATCTGCCACGCCTTTGTTGAAGATCAGAGGTGTCAGTTCAATTTCTTCCCCAACTGCAAACACCAATAAAAGCAAAGACTTTTGACATGATTTTTGACAACACAAATACATGCAGAAAATTGTATATATACAATCCTACCACCAAGATCTTCTCGCAGTGACATTCCACGTAAGACTACAATATAGTGGGAAATAAAAATTCAAATAAACGTTGTAGACAGTAGAGTGTAACATTGTCATACCTTCAGCACTGAGCAGAAAGTCAGTTGAGTCTGTTCCAAACTCATTTGAAATTGTGCATCCATAAACACCAGTGTCTAGGCATGTGGCTTGGGCAAGAGCAAGATTGACTTGTGTTTCATCCCCTGCACTAGGAGATAATGGCTCATGAACTACAGACATATCTACACATGTTTTCTGAGATAAGACTTTGTACCTTTTTAGATTACTTGCAATGACCCGTCCATCTCTGAACCATGTGACTGTTGATTCACAGAGAACATTGAAGAACTGGCACCACAGTTTCATGTTTCCACAGTGGTCTGCAAAAGGTTCCCCTCTGATCTTTCGAATAACCTGTGGAGCTTTAGCAGTAGATTAGAAGACACCACATACAAGAAAAGATCATTTAACAAAAATATAGTATTTCTTTTACCTCTGTAAGGGTCATTCTTAACCTTGTTTGCAAGGCCCTCCTCAGATGTTTCATTTGGAAGCTTAGAGGTTGGTGGGTTTGGAACATCAGCTGGTGACTTCTTTCTACTCAAGAGGGGAGAGCGTTTTGTCTTGGGTGATGCTGCTTCTCCATTAGGCAGAAGCAGAACTGAGTGTCTGGAAGGTTGTGGGGATGTAGGAACACTCACTCCAATAGGATTTGAGCAATTGTTGATGGGAAGAGGTTCCTCCAGTTTGTTTTTATGTGACGGGACTTTACGTCTGGCACCAGATGCAAGCTCTTGCGGCGTTGCTGCAGGAATAGAATCACATCTTTTCTCTAATCCAGGACAAG
Source organism: Pomatoschistus microps (assembly GCA_029875035.1). Taxonomy (NCBI): domain Eukaryota; kingdom Metazoa; phylum Chordata; class Actinopteri; order Gobiiformes; family Gobiidae; genus Pomatoschistus; species Pomatoschistus microps. Next base: position 6,118 of record JAPMNZ010934074.1, on the reverse strand, counting down.
TCTCAGAAATAAGATGAGAAACCATAACTGTTTCAACGTCTTCAATTGCAATATTAGTATCTACACTTTCCAAAGCACTTGGAACAGGAAGCTCTTGCACAATCTCCAAATGACTCATGTTTGGTGTAAGTTCTTCTGTTTTAGAGATGAGCGGTGCACTAAACGTTTCTCTAACCTCTACTACTGGGAAGTATTCTAGGTTTGTATTAGCCGTCTCGTTGGTCACAGTCGGTGTCTCCTCCACAAGGAGACTCGGGCACTGTTTTCCCTGTGTCAGTCTTTGTGCATCAGTGTCCACAGATTCTTCAAGCTCATGTCTAACTTCCAGAGTGTGTCCATTATTTTCACTTGCTCTTTCAGGCAGGCCGGTGGTTGCTTTGTGGTGATTCATCTCACTGAAGATTGTCACCTTTGGTGCAATCAAAGAAGGGATTTCTGTAGCATTGAGGGGCTGGGTACAGTTTGACAAAACAGGAGTTTCATCCACAAAGAGATCCCTAGTTTTGATCAGCTCATTGTAAATGAGGAGTAGTGTCTCTTTAATGCTTTGGGCTGGGCCCTGATCAGTGAGCGGGTCTTTGTTTGTTTTGATGCAGTTACTTTCACCATCCACGCTCTTTCCAGTGGGATTGTTTGTTGCAACAGTTTGTGGGGAAACAGAGTCCTCAAGAGCATTGATTTGTGACCTCAGGAGTTCAGCAATAGATATTATGTTTGGAATGGGTGATGGACATTTCTTCAGCTCTTTTTGCTCTGATTGCAACAACATATCTGATTTATTTATAACCTGTGTATGTTCTTCTGGTTGCAATGAGCAATGTCCTTCTAATGGCACTTGAACACATTCGTCTGAACTATTATGTTTATCTTCTTTCTTTAAATCCCCACACATTTCTTCAATAGCTTTGGGAATTTCCTCATTTTTTTCTTCAAGAAAAATTCTACTCTCTTCATGTTGAGTTCTGCCATTCAACTGTAGTACTTCTGTTGTAGTCGCTGCACTTTTTATCTGTTCATGTTGTATTTCTCCCCCCCCAACAGTTGATATGGGTGTTTTAGTTTGGCCTTGCTGTGCAGTAGGAGAAACATTACACTTGGACTTGTTCTCAGCAGTGCGAGGACCTTTGAATGGCAGCTTCTGCGTGCTTGGTGAAAGGCCCAAGGAGATTTTGTTTGATCCCATCAAATGACCCTGTTTGTCCTGGGTCATGTTGTCCATGGACTTGTGGAAGCCGCGGTGCAAAGACGCGCCACGCCGATCCCGTTCGGTCTTTTTACATGTAGTCGTCTCTGGTGCCACTGCTGCTTGGAGCTTGGGCTGTAGCTCAAGGTCAACAGGTGCCTCATTCCTCTGTGACTCTGCATGGGGCTGTGTCGCCTTGTAAAGAAGACAAAGCACGCCGTTAGGGCCTGACTGTAAATACATGCTGCCTAATCCTTAAGTACGTTACCAATGGATGTACAAAACAGCTTCTCAGAAACAGTAACAATGCAATCTACTGTGCAGTATTATAAATTAAGTCCCCATAGCAGTGGTCTTTTCCTATGATCACATTAACTGTATGTTCACTTACATATCTCTCACTACGGCTGGTTTCTATTACAAACAAAACTAGATTTACATGAAGTAGAACAGCTCTGATTGAACACAGACCTCTGCCAAAAAACAAAAACGGTCCGGATCACCCCCCATATTGTTTCTAATTTCTGAGATTTTAATTCAGCAAAAATAAACGTATTGAGTCATGTTTCTTACTAATAGACAATCTCAGATGAAGACATAACCCGCTAGCCGAGGTACAGCATGTTAGATCAGACTAGATCAAATTAGTTGATTTAGTTTCAATGGAGGTGACATTGACATTTGACCTAGGTTTTAGAGTTGTTGGAAAAGAGTGAGCTTAACAAAGGCTTTTTGTCAGTTTGTAAAAATATTCATCTTTGTTTAATCACAGAAAAAAGGAATACGTGAAACGCCTATCACTGTCAACAAATGTGTCATTTCATTCTCATCACCCACAACAGCCAGCAAATACTTTAGGTCTAATTATAGAAGCAAATGCATGGGTTAGTGATGAGGTCAATGTTGGTAACACACTTATGAGCTCATGAGAAACAGTCTGGCTCACCTCCATCCCTTGCACTGAAACAGGCACACCCCCACTTCTTTGGCCAGGTCTTGTTCCCTTTTGGGGCGGCTCCTGTCTGACCTGTTGACGTGGAGGCTGAGGCGAAGCAGTGCTGGTGTCACATGGTGTGTCTGGTGGGGAAGTCATATCAGGGGACAAACACCTGGCCTTCTTATCTCTGTCTATGACCTTAGGTATGCCACTTGTTTCCTGTTTTTTTGTTAGTTGAGGCGATTGTAGTTTTGAAGTTCTTGGTGGTATCACAGGTGAGAATTTATTTGATGCATGTCCATTCTGTACTTTTACATTTACTTTTGATGCCTTACAATCACCCTTTTCCATATTTATTCCTTGTTTGCCACAAATACTTGTCACTCGTCTTTTCAAAGATTTCAAAGAGGTTGACGCAGTGCTACTTTCTACTTCCATTAGATTCCTACAGTTTCTTGACTTGATTAGAGATTCGGGCGTCTCTATATTCCCTTCTTTCTCACAAACCTTTTTCTCTTCAGAACTAGCTTTAACTGGATTGATTTTACATTTCTTTACAAGAGGGGTTTTGGTTTGCGGCACGCCAGTAACCACCTTCTGAGCAGAGTCGTGTGTTCCAATTGAAGGAGTGTCCTCTTTGGCGTCCCGATCTGTAGATAAACATGGCTCTATGGACTCCACAGTTCCATTAGTGTACGTGAAGGCTTCCACACTGCTCTCCTGTGCTCTGCTGCTGACCTCACTGATCCCTGCTGCAGCCTCCTGCTGACTCTCGTCACTTGTGTCGTCCTCTGTGGAGCTGGGGGCACTGATGTAGCCCCCCACAGTGGAGCGCCGCTTCCGCTGAGTTCGGTCAGGACTGATGGTCCGAGTTGGTTCGTGATTTTCCTTTTCCTCCGCCTCCTTACGTTTGTTTTCAGCCTTTTGTTTAAGTTTTGAAAAGTATCGCTGATGGATCTTAAACTCATTCATCTCTCCAACTTCAAGAACTCCGGAGCAGGACACAATACCTTTAGTGTTAATGGCAGAGGCCTGATATATTGCTGCATCCTCCTCAGTACAACTGAAAGTATTGACAGAAAGAATGTTTAATAAACATATAATGTGTATTCATGTTTGTTGTGTTGAGACTCACTTACTGGTAAATGTGCAGGGAATGATTCGAACCATTGCGGAATATTTCGTATTTTGGTAAACCACAGTATCTGTCTAACTGAATGTCATCCTTATACCAAGTGACTTGAGGTGTAGGGTGCCCTGCAGAAAACAAACAACATTACTGTAAGAGATAAACTTAAGGAAGTATTAATCATAGATTCTGGGATTTCTCTTTGTAAACACTGCTTACCGGTGACAGCACAGGTGAACTTGGCACTGGAGCTCTGCGACACGGCTTTAGACTTCAGAGTTACTTCAAAGAAAGGCTGAGTCTCTTCTGTTAACTGTGCAATGACACTACACAGAGTGCTCCTAACATAAACAAGAGGAGGACAGACGTTTTGTGTTCATTTCCTTAACATGATGAAAAACATGTCATGTTTTTAGTTCTCACATAACATAGATGCATTATACTATTTCCAAACACAGACAAAAAGAAAATAGAAAATAAGGCACAAATCTGCTTTATCAAATATTATTTTTTGTCTTCATGAACAGTGTAAACCAATTGAAGCAATGAGAAAGGATAGCTGTGATCATGCATTTAATCTGCACAGTATGTTAGCTCTGATTTGTGGTGTGCATTTAATCCATGTCTGGTGCAACAGTATTGGGTCACTGCACATTAAAGGGACATTGCTTCACTGAATGTTTTCTGTACTTAAGAAAACAACACGAGACAGTAACTCTTATCATCGCACACACATTATAAACAGTTCCAGCAACGCTTATCTAAGTCAGACCTATCCATTAAAATTAAGTAAATACAAAATAATGACTTTGTGGGTTGTAAAATGATAGGCCTAAACATTGCACGAAGACAATTATGTATGTGTGCTAAGTGGTAACACTGAAGAGAAAATTAATTATCCTGATACAAACACTGGATATATCAGTCCGGCCTGAAGTGGGCTCACACTGCATTACTGACATGCTGTTCCTTATAAACACTGTATTTAAACTTCTGTGGCCATGGCAACAAACAAAGAAATAAGATATGCTGGCAACGTGGCAAATAATAGGTTTGACTGGAGTTTGTTTTGTGGTGGAAAGTGGATGATGCTTGATATTTTGTTATGATTGGACTTTACCTGTTTTCCGGCCTCACGTTGGATAAATAGCTGCATCCAGGGAGCCGACTGTTTCCACTCACTTCTGACCCGTTTAGGGGTCTCCCACTGCCCGACAGGGAATGATTGATTGTCCTCCGTGAACCCATCAGATTAGGTCCTCAAAATCCAAACGTTAGAAAATAAGAGATTCCAAAACAATAAACCTAAAAAAAGATCTGTCATTATTTAAAGCACGCATATTTTCAATAATGAGTTATATCTTAGTCAGTGGCTTTCACAACGGACTTTCAAAATAATATAACATAATTATCTCAATAAGACAGCATTGTAAATTCAATCATATGTACTTACCATCCCAAATTGTCTTCCCTCCTTTGACAGATACCCCAGAGCTCTGACTTTAGGCAATGAAATTTCCAATCAAACATGAGCATGCGTAGGCTGTTGCACTATTTATAGTTGGCCTGCAAATAGGCACAAGAGCACATCATACTTTCCAAAAGTTACCATTGGGCCATTATTTTATGTGTCATTATGCTGCAGGTTTGTGATAAAAAACATAACTTAAAAGACAGTTAAACATGCAAAATAGTATGACTAACATGAATGCTACAAGAAATCTGTCAAATTCATGAATGAAAATCAACAGCAACTGCAAATATAAAAATACAATGTTGCATCATAAAAAGTTTTGTGAATGGACAAATAAAAACCATAAACTAGTGGTAGGTACAACATGTTCTGTGTTATAAACATTGTCATGAGGGAGACAATTATGTTGGTGCGCCCCCGAGGAAAAGCTGTGGAAATAGTGCAGCCTTATATAGGCAGACGTTGGTGAGAGCCCAAGAGCCTAGGACTTTTATCTGGACACAGGCATGCGTGCAAACAAAATAACAAATATTGTACATACTCAAAAACAAAAATCAAAGTGTAAATGTAGTGGAGGAGGACTTACCTCATGGACTTCATTTCCTGGCCAAAGAGTGGGACATCAGACTGATCAAAGCATTACAGAGTGTGGAAACACGAATGTGGGTCCAGTATGTGTTACACAGTAGATCCTCTAAGCCTGCACATCTTTGGAGAGGGGCACTCCATAGCTACATTTAGGTGTGTTACACTTTCACTTTTGCTTACAAACTTACAAACTACAATTACACATTGTAGGAACAAATACCAAAAAAGGCATTATAAAAAAGAGGATGATATCAAATAACGATCGGTTTAGTCACCAATATTGCTGATTGTTGCTTCATGCTGTGACGTATTTGTTGAAGAACGACACAGCAATGACCAGATCTGTCTTTAGTTAAATAGCGTCTCATGATTTTTGTACAATATAAAGAAAATATATCCAAAACAGCCATGCAATGCAGAGACAACACATTTTCTGGGTCTTCTTTAATTTCATTGTGGTATTTATTGCACATCTTCTTGATCTCATAAACCTTGACCTTTCAGCTGACTGGCATTAAGAAGGAAAGATCCTATACTATGAACATAGTATTCATGTGAAGACACCTCAGCTGCAACGGAACATGCTGTTCTCACTCCACAACATCCTTTTCTATAATAATTAATTGCCATATTATGGACACTGGACTATTTACAAAAACACAATAAACGATTACCTCAATTTAGAACACAAATAAAGCAATTTGGAAACCATTTGTAAAATGTAAAATTCTAACCTGTGAACTAAAGTCTTGAGAATGAGATTGAAGAGTCAGATTCATGAATGAACACAGCAACAGCGTGACATCT
>JAPMNZ010934073.1:0-11087 GCA_029875035.1 Pomatoschistus microps | reverse complement strand
TCTGTGTGTGTCTCTGTGTGTGTGTGTGTCAGTGATGCACACTCAGGACAGCTCTAACCTGAACAACACGGCGGCCATGGAGAAGAGGAGCCTGGAGTGTCACCGCTGTGGAGAACCCTGCAAGGGACAAGTGCTGCGCGTCCAGAACAGCTACTTCCACATCAAGTGCTTCATCTGCAAAGGTCAGCGTCCGCCGTGTTTCTCAACCTGCGGGCCCCGGCTCGCTTAGTGTCCTGAGAGGTCGTTTGGTGTTTGTTCGGGAATGATCCGTTATTACCTTTATCGGTCAAAATGATGTGAGAAAATGTGAGAAAAGGTGAGAAGATTTGGATTAAGACCTGTATTGGTTACAGAACAGTAGGAATGAGGAGCAAACAGCACAAGATAAACGAACAATAACTCTAAAATAGAATAACATCTCTAACTTTAGCATAAGAAAGAAGCAAGTATGTTGTAGCTGTAAATACTGTATATTCTTGTGCAAGTCATATATAGTTGTATCTTTACATCTGTACAGGTCAGCAGCATCAGGGTCTGGGACAAAGTGACAGTGGACACATATGGGTTGATATTATTGCACATTCTGATTATTATTGCACAGATAAGTGGCAGAGGACCATAGACTGTAAATATTAACAGACGTAGTGACATCTATCTCTGCCGTTGAAACTAATGTGCCATCACGTTTGCCTTCTGTGGGCTTTTTCAAAATGGCCGCGGGGCAGGAAAATACGAAAAAAAAAACCTTTGCACATGCGTCAACCGGCTCGTGCCCCATTCATTTAACGAGTGCTTTCAAAAGTCCACAGCGGCTAAATTAGACTGGTCCCAAAAATAATCCTCCCCTCAGCATTGATCACATCTGGGATGTAGCTTTGGGCCAAGAGCCACTTTTGGACCATCCTGTAAAGGCGTTTTCGAGAGGAAAGAAGACGCCATTCAAAAGCATTGGGTAATTCTCTTTCCGGGTACACCCCCACCGGTCAGGAATGAGATTGCAGCATGTCAGCGCGCGTGCTCATGGACCTTTTGCAGCCGGTCTCTGGTCTTTACCTATAAAATATGTTTTCTCTTGGTCTCACTGAGTCATTAGAGAGCTCTCTTTTCACTTTTAGGCACCACATTAGCTTCAACAGCGGAGATAGGCGTAGCTACATCCGTTAATATTTATAGTCTATGATAAAGACAGACGGTTTGATTTGTTCATAAAATGTCACAAAACTCTTTATGTAGGGGCAAAAACAACATGTATTATTTATGTAAACAATAAAAAGTTTGCCAGTCCTGCGTCAATAATCCAATAATTGATTTTTATATTTAGATTGCGGTGATAGAATTTAATGGAGTCCTAAAATCTAATCAGAACAAGCTTCAGAAACATCGTGTCCCGTGGAGAGGCTTGTTTTTGCCGCAGTCACAAAAGCACGAGCTTCCACACTGAGTAATTGGGAATGACAGGCCTCTCATGTTGTTGTCCTTTCATTCCGTCTCTCCAGTGTTTACCGCCAGAACAAAGGCCGCCTCAAACCCGCTCCCAGAATGCACCAAAAACACAACAAAACAGCACCTCGTTGTCGTCATTGCATTTTAACAGTGGGATAATAACGCAGGACTTGGGGGAGTTTGCATGTAGCACTTGTCCAGGACTCGGAGATAACTCTTGGGAATGCCGTGTGGATTTGCGCAGCTCACAGTGGGCCCAGAATAGAGCAGTAATATGTGTCCTTGGCGTCTGGTGGGACAGTGACAGGTCTCTGCTGGATCACATGTCTCACAATGACAGAAACAAGAAAGCCTTCACCATGACGGAGCAGGGGTTACGTAAGGCCCGAGCATAGCAACACGGACCTGCGCAGGACTGGACCAGCTTTGACGACATTGCGTACTAGACTAATACTAGGACCGGGGCCTTTGATCTTTTTTATTTTTATTTTTTATTTTTTTTAACTCAGAAAAAAAAGAATGAATTATTTCTGTGATTTAACTTTGAATGTGAGATCAATGACGTTTATCGTATCTTAATGTGAAGCCAATATATGAGTGCCTTTCCTACACAAGGCAACACAAATGGCCTCAGAACCCAAATCACATCAGGAATAAATCATAAACAAGAAATGTACATATACATTCTAAAATATGATTAAAAAAAAAAAACATTAAGATCAGAAGAAATATTTAAACCAGAATAAAATTGCACAAAGAATTAATAATATTCACATAAATAATCAAAATAAATATAAGATCCTTCAATATATGATTTAGACTGTATTCAAAGTGACATAAAAGTCCCTAATGTTGGTTTAAGACTAAAGCTCATTTTCAAAATATATTTTTTTCCTAACCCGTCATTTTTCTGGTTTCTTCAGCTGTGAGACGATTATCAACATTTTAACTTTTGAACACAGTTTGAGTAATACTCTATATTTCAACTCCACTCAAAAAGGGAAAAATTGTTTGCATGTGATGGAGCAATACAATAATACTAATAACAATACAATATGATAATTACAATAATATTTCCTGAGTTGCACCTGTATTTCAAAACAAATGCTACAATATGAAATGATTTCTTCTTTACATTTTGAATTGGAGAGATCGACACAGTCTGTTGGTCCTGGACTGAAACCACACAATACGTGAAGAAACTAAAGCTGGTGCACTTAACTTTTTGCTTGTTTTTGGTCTCAACAAAGAGAGTCTTTCTAATACATGAGGAAGATCCCTGTGAGTCACTATTTGACGCTTTGGGCCAAGAGCTGATTGGCTGAGTGGGAGTGGTCCTCTTTTATCTATTCGGCTATTATGGTCCCAGCTGGATTCGTCTGCATATCTGGCAACCCGAGCCAAAGGGAGAGTGGAAGAGGTTGCAGTACCACTTTTGGCCACATTTTTACATATTTCTCCTTTTCTCTCTGTTATAATTGACACTTGTTACCATAATCAGTCACATTTAAAGGGTTAACGCGGTCATTTCTTGCAGTGTGCGGCTGTGACCTGTGTCAGTCCGGTTTCTTCGTCAAGAACGGAGACTGCCTTTGCCCCGTGGACTTCCAGCGGCTCCACGGCACCACCTGCACCAGCTGCGGGGACTTCGTGGAGGGCGAGGTGGTCAGCGTCCTGGGGAAGAACTACCACCCGGCCTGCTTCGTCTGCACCATTTGCACGTGAGAGAAAAAAAACCAAAACATTCAGCAACTTTTGAGGGCGCAGCGTCATCAGCTCCTCTGTGTCTGACGGTGTTGTGTTGCCGTCCTCTTGGCAGACAACCTTTCCCAGCTGGAGATTGTGTGACGTTCAGTGGAAAAGAGTGTATCTGCCAGAGATGCCTGCGTCCGCGGTCTCCCAAGTCTCCCAACGACAAGCCCAAACTCTCCAACAGTAGGTGCACACTTTACATCACCATCACTTTGCAACCAGCGAAAACTAAAAATGACTCACAATTTTTTTTTAGATTCCCTTCGTTGCGTCAGCCACCTGCAGTTTTCACGATAGTCCCATATATTCTCTGCTGCTAGAACGCTGACGAAGGTTTTTTGCCCATTGCTTTTCACAGGATTGATGCTCACGGCTTTGACTGAGGTTAAAAACAGGGAGTCGAGATTTCAACCCAAAAACACTGATCTTTGATGTGAAATCCGTGAGATGGGTTTCTCGCTTTTAAAACAGTTCCATCGCTGGTTTTTTGCATGTTTTTGTTTTTGGATTCAAATCTAAAGATCGGCTTATTCAGAAAACAGAAATGTGAGCAAGAGAAGATCACCCTCACTCAGCCAATCAGAACCAAATAGTTGCTCTTTCTTAAAAAACATGCATTTTTTAAGAAGGTAAAGAAACATTTTACTTTGACAAGACTGTTTTTTGTTGGGACAAGCAACACGCATTGTTTATGGCAACGAAAAGTTAGATACCCCAACTTGAATCAAGATAAATTCTGTTTTTTTCTGTGGGAAGATATTTTGTTTTTTCACCTAAACACCCTTATTATTTGTCCTATTTTAGTGTATATACGTTTTAGAACCAGCATTAATTCTGTGTGTATTTTTCCAAAAGTTATTATTTGTCTGTGTTATGTTGTAGTGGTGATTCATTCAATCTTTTTAGTGTTGAAAATATTTATAAATTATTTAAAATGCAGTAAAACAATGAAATCTCTTAATGCCGTTACTATTATATTGGACTGAAATAACCAAAGACAAACAAAAGTATAACGGTCATTGAAACGTAAACAACCAAAACAAGAAACGATACATTTTTGAAAATTGGTTGAAAAGAAATGACGTAACTTTGATTTTGGTCACAATTTGTTTTTGTCCTTCTTCCTGACGACTGAACGCAGTAGTACAGTGATCCAGGCCTGTCCCTGTGACTCTGCAGATCCTCAGACTCTGCTCCAGCCTGACCTCCAGCCTGACCCCAGGAGCCCGTCCAGGATACTGACTCGGTGTAACCAGGATTATTAAGGATCCAGACGCACTGGGATTAAGATTAGGACACAGTTCACTCACCGCCCTCTGCGTAAAAAGTCAAATCTATTCTTTACGGACAACAAAGAGATTGCTCCCTGTTGTCGTCAGTGGATTCTCTGACTTAATCACCCGCGTGGCTAATGAGTCCTAACGAGAGACCAGTGTCCATCAATGCTGAGTGTCCTGGATCATCACCACTGCTCTTTTCACTCATAAAGATAACATAGAACCTAAAATGACGAGTGTTGCCCAAGAATAATTGTGTTTTAATTACAAGGTGCATTTAACCATAAGCAACATCGTCAACATAGTGTCTGTGATAATTTTTTGTAATACTATCTCAGTGCAAATATTTATCTTATTACACACAGAGAATATAATGTCATTTTCATATGTTGACCTCGGGGACAAACACTGTGAGCGGCCTCTGTTTCCCGGACTCAAGATAAAGCCACATTCTGATACACACACGTACACATACACATGCAAGTACACACCCGCACTCACACAGAGGCACATACAGGCATCCATACACACACACATATACTTGCGCACACACACAAACATACTTGCACACACAAACGTACATAGATACGCGTACACACACACACACGTACACATACACATGCAAGTGCACACCCGCACTCACACAGAGGCACATACAGGCATCCATACACACACACACACACATATACTTGCACACACACAAATATACTTGCACACACACAAATGTACATACATGCACTCATACACACACACATATACGAATACGTGTACAGACACACACACACATATATACGTATACTTGCACATACACAAATATACTTGCAGACACACAAATGTACAGTACATACACGCACCCATACACACACACATATACGAATACATGTACACACACACACACACACACAGACTTTATCCCACCATAAGAACTGTTAAGAGCCTGTAGCTACACTATTAACCTTAAGCCTGCTACATAATGTCACTTTTACATGTGAAAAAGGCATTAAATCCTTCTGGCTTAATATCTCAGTCCTCTTTAGACATAACTGAACACTCTGACAAGTCCTAATCCTCACCGTGTGTGTGTGTGTGTGTGTGTGTGTGTGTGTGTGTGTGTGTGTGTGTGTTCTCAGACTGCAGCGGCTGTGGCAGAGAAATCAAAAATGGCCAGGCTCTGGTGGCCTTAGGGAGGCACTGGCACCTGGGCTGCTTCAAGTGCAAATCCTGCAGCCGCGTCCTGAGCGGGGAGTACATCAGCAAGTATGCACATATATATATATATAGTACATACCTGTACTTTATCATATTTGTCACTCCGCACTAAGTATGTGTGTTTTATCATGCCCACTGTTTCAGAGATGGAGTTCCGTATTGTGAGAAGGACTTCCAGCTTCAGTTTGGAGTCCAGTGTGAAGCCTGTCAGAAATTCATCACCGGAAAAGTTTTGGAGGTGCGTCCAGCGTCACTCTAAAAACACAACGTCAGCTTTATGTAAAAAGGTCATAATGTCTTCTTTAGTGGTGGGAGGGAAATGTATTCTGGTCGGTATCGCGATATTTTGCGCATGTAATTAAATCGATGCAGTAGAGAAAAGTATTGCGATGTTGAAATACATAATTATCTGTTTCACTTTGTGTTTTCTCTGAGATTATGTTATTCTATTTTTACTCTAGTCTATTGTATTTGAATAGTGTAAGTGATGTGCTGGGAGCTCACCCTTTAGGTCCTGTTTCCTGAATGTTCAAGTTTTTGCACTACCTTCTTAGGTTTTTGTACTTCATTTAATGTGCAGACCATGACTTTTGAGATGAGCCTTATTTTCCTCAGTTTTCTAATGCCTTGGACAAATATGAGGGACTTGAATCACAATATGTCGCAGAATCAAATCGCAATACTTGCTGTATCGTGATATGTTGAGAATCGCGATAATATTGAATTGTGGCCCAAATATTGCAATGCTATCAAATAGTCACATTTTTGCAAATTCCCAGCCCGAGTCTTCTCTATGTCTAAGGCTTATAAGGTTCTTCTAATAAGACAAAATTGTAAACAAACTCGTTCTGCTTAATTAGCACATGTTCGGGAGGTTGACTTCCTGCATTTGTCAGTCTCTGATCAGCTGTTGTTACCGACAAGTCTGACAGATCAGATCCGTCAGACCGACCACGTCCCCTCAGGGCACCGTGGTCTCTGGAGAAGTGAGTCCCGAGTGTGAGGCAAGGGAAAGGCCCCCTGGTCTCTGTTGATGGTCCGTGTGTCTCGCTTCCTGATTTCAATAGCCTCTAGTATCCATCTTTTGTATTTGTGTTTCTCTATTTTTGCCTTGTCCCAGTCCATTCTGTGATTTTCTCTTTGGCAGTGATCATATTTGAGGTCTTGCTTTTCCTTTTGTCGATCTCGTTTTATACAACAAAAAAGCCGTACTATCTTCTTTACATTCTTTGTCTCGTTAAAAGAACTTTCTTGGCCTCAAACAGTTTCCGCTATTCGCTCGGGACAATACTTTCACCGCTATATAGATAAAGTTTTGGTGTATGTGTTGCAGGCGGGAGACAAGCACTACCACCCCAGCTGCGCAAGGTGCTGTCGCTGCCACAAAATCTTCACCGAAGGAGACGAAATGTATCTCCAAGGTAACGAAACTAGAATAAATCCCACCTTACAGGTCGTGTCGATCTGTAGAATGTAGTTTTATGAGCCGTGAAAGTAAACCGCTCCTCACATTCACAGGCTCATCCATTTGGCATCCGGACTGCAGACGCGGCAGCCGCAGCGAGGACAGTTCTATGGTGAGAATTTACGCCTCAATAAAAAGAACGACAAAACGCACAACAGCAGAATCCATTGTTGGGTGTTGTGTTTCCTCCGTCTGCAGCGCGGCGGATCCAAAACGCCCAGTCTCCATTACTTTTTTTCCCCAGATCAACTCAAGGTTATTGTTTTGCATCAGTGTGGCATGTGTTGTGTGCATTTGAGCAGTCTCAGATTAAAGCTGGGGCGCCTAACTTTCAAACCATGTGCATCTATCTACAACCGAGTCTCTAGAAAGTACGGATACTGCTTGGACTTTTGCACATCTTGTCGGGTTCACAGCCATAAACATAAAGATTATATTTTGCTTTACTTACTGAAAGTTCACAGACAAGTAGCAGACAACTGTGAAGTGAAATTAAAAGTAAAATTATAAATGATTCTGTTATTGTTTTAAAAATAGAAAAGTGAAAAGTTGGGCCTGCACAAGTTTTCACACAGTGCATTGAATTTCCCATAATCATAATTATAATCATAATAATATATCTTAGTGGCTCAGTTGGTAGAGCATTAGCCTTTGGGCCTTGAGGTCATGGGTTCGAGCCCACCTTAAGACCTACTTCACGACTCCCACTGATGTCTGCTGTTGTTGTGTCCTTGGGCAAGACACTCAACCCCACTTTGCCTGAATCTCCCGCTGAAAGATCAAGGCTCATGTGGATTCACCACCTGCAGGAGGATCCGTGAGGGGCTGTTGCTATGGTGTCACTGCAAACTTACCAAGACAAAGCCGTCCTCCTAAACCAACATAAACAAAGTGCAAAAGTTCAAGCTGTATTAGTACTTTTGCAAAGCACCGAAGCTTTCAAGGAACCAATCACCCACTCATCCATGCACCAGTGTACGCAGACACAGGGGGCCAGGTGGGGTAAGTGTCTTGCCCAAGGACACACAGCAGACATCCCCAATGGGAGCTGCTATCACACCTGCCGACCTGTGGGACAGTCAATCTGACTGCTCAACCGATGATGTTTGTGTCAGAAGCGGGATTTATTTTTGTCTCATAATTTGGATCAGCTTTTTCAAAGAGAAAAGAGAAACAGAGGGACATCCTTGCTCAGGCATGTTAAGAAAAGCCCAGTGAGCCCTTTGAGTCACTATTTGACTCTTTGGGCTGGAGCAAACTCCTTCCATCCATCCATTTTCTTCCCCTTAATCCATTTCTGGGTTGGGGGGGTGGCAGTCAGAGCTGCACCCAGTACACACAGCACCAGCCCCTCACTGATCCTCCTGCAGGAGGTGGATCCACAGGAGCCTTGATCTTTCAGCAGGGGCTTCAGGCAAAGTGGAGTTAAGTGTCTTAAGAGACACTTGGAGCAAACTCAATGTACACTATATGTAAGAACACGTACCCAAGCTTTAACAACACATTTACACACATTGTCTCTGGTTTTGGTTTGAAGGATAACAATATGTTTGTTCATATTTATATTGAACAAAAATCAGCGGTGTCATGATTGAATTTCTTGCATGATTTTAAAGAAATATCAAACTGTGACTTTAAAAAAAACCATAGTAATTTCTGTTCTGAAGTATATGTTTTACTTTACATTCTAAAGTAAAACGTTGTCATTCATTTGACATTGTCTTTTGGGAACCTCCGACCTTCTCCAGCCATTCACACACACAAGACTTATTCTAGATCAAGGCAATGTAAGAGAAGTGTCTTGCCTAAGGACACAACAACTTTTCTTGAACAGTTCTTGAAATAAGACTACATTTAATCTTTTTCAAACACAGTCAGAATGAGCTCAAATTAAGATAAACACCAGTAACCAAAGTCCATAGATGTGGTTGAATATCTATCTATCTCTGTCTAAATTCAGGCATTTAATACCTCACGTAGTATCATTTTTTTGCAGTGCACATGTCATTAATTTTCTTAAACATCCATTCTAGTGTTGTCTGTGATTGTTTTTGGGTGAATTTGACGTTTCTGCTCTGACCGCAGCCCACGCCGTCGTCCTCGGACAGCTCGTGCTCGCGGCCCGGCTCCTGCACTCCCGGCAGTCCCGGTCGCTCCCTCTGTGTAAGTCCTTCTCACCTCCTCCGTCTGCCCCTGGCCTCACCTTCACCAATCACTTCTATCTTTTATTTACACAGGACAGTCGCAACGTCAAAATCTCTCTTTTGACCGATATCCCCTATTTGCAGTAAAGACTCAAACAGACCATAAGTGACCTTGACTGTTCGGAAATAGACCGTCTGCTCATATTCAGCCTTACTTTGAATATGAATGATGAATGTACTGCTCAATTTGAATGGTGCTTTCAGATTGACTTGTTGGTGTTTGCTGTGGAATGCACTTTATCCCTGTTCAGGAAAATAGAAATTAATATAAAATTATCTTATTCTAGACCAGGGCTGTCAAACTTTGAAAATAGTTGGGGCCAAAAGTATTATCATTATCATCACTATTTCTTCTGGTTGTTTACATATATTTGTGTTTTGACAAATACATTTTTTTTACATGAGTTATTTTCTAGTATATTTGGATTCATTCAACTGGACCAAATATCAAAAAAGATATGATTTGAAGATGCATTGTTCAAAATGAAAAAATAATTAACTTAACTTCTAAATACATATAGTTAACATGTTAGAGCAGATTCAATTGTTGTTGTTTTGCTGAGAAAACAATCTTTAAAATGAAGTATAACATGCCATAGTATTCCATCACCATCAATGCAGAAAGCTACAATAAAATGATAATTAAAAATAATCTCAGGGGCCACTAATAAGAGTCTCACGGGCCTGAGTTTGACATTCCTGTTCTAGTCCTTAGAGTAACAGCATATGATGCACACTGTGGATTTTACATTAAATGAAATATTTGAATGATTTAATCGTTCTTTTATTATTACTCATTCACACATTTACATTTTGCATCCTGATGTTAGTTTTTTAGAATGTCATTTCCATGGATTCGTCCCACAGTGGGGAAATGTCAGTGTTGTCGCGCACATACAGGACAGTAGTAACATATACTTAGGTACATAGCTGTAAATGCTATAGCTAGTTTAAAGCTGAGGTACCGAACTTCCAAACCACATTATGTAGAACTGTGTAATAAAGTCCATCTAACTAGTTTGGTTCTGCTTCTACAGTCTA
Organism: Pomatoschistus microps; assembly: GCA_029875035.1. Lineage (NCBI taxonomy): Eukaryota > Metazoa > Chordata > Actinopteri > Gobiiformes > Gobiidae > Pomatoschistus > Pomatoschistus microps. The sequence continues at coordinate 696 of JAPMNZ010934073.1, read as the reverse complement.
CAGTTCTCACATCTATTTCAGTCTTTTCACATCAGCTTTTTCAGACAGAAAAGTGACAAAGTGAGAGGACCACCCTCACTCAGCCAATCAGCTCTCAGCCCAAAGCTTTGCCGTCAAATAGTGACTCTCAGGGCTCTTTCTCTCACGTATCTGTTCACTACATTTAACTTTAACAAAACAGCAAGAAGTTTGGTGCCCCAACTTTAAATAGCGTCACAGTAATCCACAGAACATAACAGTGCTTTACTTGATTCGTATTGTGCCAACGTCAGATCAGAGTGGTGGGATTAAAGTTCATTCCTCCCTGAATATGATGTAAAATACACATGACCTTATTCTGTGTGTTTCCCTCTCCTCTTCCTCCTCTTCCTCCTCATCCTCTTCCTTCCCTCTCTCCTCTTTCCTTTCCTGGTCCCAGGCAAAAGTAGATAATGAGATCATTGATTACCGAGACTTAGCGGCAATTCCCAGAGTCAAGGCTATATATGAAATAGAGCATCCAGATATGATATCGTATAAATGTGCCAACGACTCGTGTGGTTCGGACGCCAAAGGCAGAGGACGGCACAGTGTCAGCCCTCGCCAGGTAACGGCATCGCAATGCACCCCGCTGTGCATTGATCTGTGTGTTTTTATCTCTGTCACTGTGGGGACACTGTGTGGACATTGTGTTGACAGTGTGGGGACACTGTGTGG
>JAPMNZ010934064.1:0-17614 GCA_029875035.1 Pomatoschistus microps | reverse complement strand
GTGTGTGTGTGTGTGTGTGTGTGTGTGTGTGTGTGTGTGTGTGTGTGTGTGTGTGTGTGTGTCTGTGTGTGTGTGTGTGTGTGTGTTTGTCTGTGTGTGTGAGTGCGTGTGCATTCATGTGTGTGCTTTGTGTTTTGTATCAGCGCCTGTTTCATCCAATCCCTTTTCATGCCTTATGTATTGCTGTGTATTATTGTACTTTCTTTTATGTTTGCACAGTTAAATGTCAACTGTGTGTACTTATAGTGCACGTTTACATAGTTCATATTAATTTCAAGACATTTTATGATTTTATTTTTTTATCTATTTTGTTCCTACAACTTGTTTGTACCTTGATCCAAAGCATATTCCTAGCAGTTGACTTCCTGTTACTTACAATGGCCATAATGTCTTTTGGTCTACATATTTTAAATAGACAATTACTATCAGCCGGCCATTAGACATTAGGTGTCGGACACAATAGAGAAAAGAATAGGTCTAAAAACAGGGGTTGTTAAATGCGGATTAATGAACGTCCGATCAATCTTGTCTACGTCACTCTTGATAAACAAACTGATTAAAGACAACAACCTGCCTTTACTTGCACTTTCAGAGACATGGCTCAAACAAGATGATTAAGTCAGATTGAATGAGTGAACTCCTCCGATGCACCAACCAGAAAGTGAGAGCTACAGGTCACGGTGGCGATTTTGCAATCATAGCGCACTCCAACGTACTTCTCAGTTCTAAAACCAACAATGCTTTTCGCTCGTTTGAAAACTAAACACTTTCAATCCTCTGTCCTGGATGGGGAAAACAAAAAGCGGTGTTATTTATAGTTTTATACCGACCTCCTGGTCCTTATAGTGAGTTCCTGACAGAACTCTCTGACTTCATTTCAAACCTAGTCTTGGAATGGTGAAAAACATAGTTATAACTGAGACTTCAATACACATGTGGATGACAGCACCGACAGCTTGAACAAAGCTTTCAGTGCCATAGTGGACGCTGTTGGTTTTACTCAGAATGTTGAGGAACCATCACAAGGGTCAAAGAACTAAAACAGCCGATGTTGAATACATCTGCAGTTGAATCTGCTCACAGCTGCTGCAGTCCTTCTGTCATCGACCGAACTGTGGACAACACTGTGGAGTCTTTAAAATCTGCATTGGATGCAGCAGCTCCTGAAAAACATAAAACTATCAGGATTAGATCATCGTCACCGTGGTATAATATCCAGCTGCATACCGTATTTTTCGGACTATAAACCACACCTTTTTCCCTGCATTTTGAAGAATACTACTCACATTAATGACATGATAAACGTTTTTGGTATTTATTTTTTCAATATCACAAAGTGGGACTGGTGCGGCTTATAATCCAGTGCGGCTTGTACAAGTAAAAAAAAGTAATTTATTTCTAAAAATTGGAACCTGCTTATAGTCTGGAAAATAAGTTTACTTTAGAGAGGTTATGTCACCACTCCTACTCCTGTCCACAGAGAGTGGAGAACAGGGCTCCGAAAACTACAAGAATTCCTTTCGCAGGGCTCAAACTCAACACTGTTCAACTTTAATGACTACCAATCTCACGAATCAGTGTCAACTTTTGTCACTTCTTTAATAATACAATTACATCCACTCCTAGTCCTAATATTAGTGATGAACAGACTGAAGCGGTAAACTTCATGTCCCACTTAGACTCCTCAGTGGACATGGCTGTGAGCCAAGTGGAAGTGATCTCTGCGGTCGCATCTTCTAAAACCTCAAATTGCATTTTAGATGCAATCCCAGCTTGGCTCTCAAAGACGCACTTCCTTTGAAAAAAAGGGCTGATCTTAAGAATAATAAATACATCTATACAAAGTGTCCCACAAGCTTGTAAACTGCAGTAATCAAACCTGGATCCGTGACTACTTACAAACTACTTTTTTTTACATCGTGTTCGACAAAGAACTCTCCTTCAAGGCTTATATAAACCCATCTAAAACTAAAAATATGATCCACACTTTTGTCACCACGTTAAGGAAGCAGACACGATCTCTACATTCATGGCTTAAAACAGTCTTTTTCAATTTAGCATATGGTTAGGTTGTTTATCTGGTTTCTCTGTCACTCTGACCTCTCATTCAAGGTCAGGCTTGGGACAGTCATCTTCAGTTTACGGTTAGGTAGGTAAGACTCAGGGAAGACTAAACATCTTAGATTGTCAGTCAAGCTGCATAAGGAGTCAGTTTGCTGGGAGAAGTATGGTAACTTGAGCACTGTGGATGGTGTGGATTTTATTTCTGTAATTGTTTTTATCTTGACTTAAGTTCTCCGTGGTTTTGTTTCAGTTTTACTTTGTGTCCTGCTCCCCTGTTGATTGTCTGCCCCGCCCTTGTGTGTTTCAACTGTGTCTGTATCTATTCATACCCTGTGCTCCTCTCCACTGGCAGCTGGTCCATTGTATTGTCTCTGTGTTTTTCCATCTGTTTTCCTGATTCCTTGTTATCCTGAGTTCTTGTTTGGATTTTTTATTTATGGAGTTTTTATTCATCTGGACTTTTATTTTATTATCACTAAACCTTTATTTTTTGGCATTCCTGCATTTTTGGGTCCTTCATACATTTCACCTCATGAAAGTTCATTGCTATTCACCCGTCGTCCCATTGTCTGTTTCATGGTGCGACGACGGGACCCTTGAACCCGGCCCCCTCCATTTGCACCTGAGGACTGCCCTGCCCGACCGGCCTTGTGGGCTGCACCCCCTTCCCGCCTGGGAACTGCTTCAGTCCTGCACCGGACCTGTCCACGTTCTGCAACCTTGGTCCACGTTCTGTAGCATAGGTCCTGGATCTATAACCCGTCCGTCCATGTGGAGCAGCTCTCTCTTTCAATGTGGACCTACCCTTGGTTCATCACTGCGTTTTAGAGTTTTTTCTTGCCGATGCAGGAGGGTCCGTTGGGCAGTTAGTGAGTCTAACAAAAAGGACTGGTGATGATCCAGGATACTTGATCATTTACAAAATTATGGACATTTATCAACATGCATGGACATTGGTCAACTCCATATGGACCATGACCTATGAGTTCTTCATTTTCGTGTCTTAACTGTGTGATTTCAACGAGATGACTATGTTATGATTTAGGGCTATACAAGAATACATTGAATTGAATTGATTTGAATAGACACATTATGGTCCTCCACTTTTTTTTCACCACCTTCAAAACTTGTCAACTTGTGAAACTTTTCAGTCCATCACAGCCAAACTCCCCATTCTAAATGAACTATTTCTGTCCCGCATTAGCTTTGCAGATAACTCACTAATGCCTAATTAGAAATGGCCTTACAAGACTTGAGAGCTCGCTGGCCTGAAATAAACACATCCCCCTGCTGCCTGTGTGGCCCGTCAAAAGGCGAGTGGATGCTGCATTAGCTCTAAATGAGGGGACAAAAGCATGGCATGTGCTGAAGAGAGCGGAGATGGGATAATGATGGCTAATTAATCATGCGCCCAGGTCATGTGATCGGAGCAGCGCCCACACAGCAGCAGCAGCAGCACTGAGTCACTTCCAGCTCAAACCTCCATCAGGAAGAGGCTGAACAAAGTGAGATAATAGTTTCACAGCCAGGCGTCTTTTATGAGCCTCTGTCTGTGCAGCAAATGCCAAAAAATGCTTGTTTGTCCAATCCCCACTGAGCCAGCGCATCTGAGAAGGAAGTGCTTATAGTTGGAGTATATGTGCAACTTTACTGATGAGGCCTGTTACCTGCTTTTTGTCTTGGAGATGTTATTGCTTCGTTATACAGTCAAAAAACTACTTTTAGAATTTTAGCCCGAAGCAGACTCGCATATAGTGCATACAAAGGGCGGTAAAGAGGACACGTAAAAGTGTGTTTGTTAATACTGCCTTTTGATTAACTCTGTAATGTTCTGTACTCAAGCCCTCAGCGCAGAAAATCTGTATTAACCTGCCTTTCTTTCTTTCTTATTTTTTGAAAAAAAAAAAAAAAACACACACACACACACACACACAGAATGAGGTACATTAAAAAAAACATTTTTGGACACGGGCCCCAGAACTTACAGAATATACGAGTTACAGATTCAACAGTCTTTGAAACCGTGGAAGGGGCTGTGGAAATCAGTGGAAGGGGTGTACATTAAGCTTAAAGATGGACAGAACAAAGTTCAAGACATTTTTGTTTTCTTAGAAAACATTTAAACACCATGTCTAGGGCCAAATATGCAAAAGCACATCATAACAGATATAGCGTACATTGGTGGTGACATGGAGGCTTCCAGAAGGTATGTACAGTATGTGATGCATTCTTGAATTAAGATGTGTCTATATGAAAAAAAACTTTAGACTCTAAGCTATAGGATTATAGCATATTTAGTAGTAAAAAAAACTGTACAGTTGTTCACATGAACTCTCGAACACCTGCACTGAGCAAATTAGTTTGACTTTTTCTATAGATTAATCAGTTTCTGTTTCTGCTAACCACTAACCTTTTGTTTCCCCAAAGTCCTTTGTCGTGCTCGTTGTAGGCAAAAATGATTATACGGTTTTGTAAAATATCTTTTCTGATGTGTATTAGAAACAAAAACAATATTGCCATTGCCCCCATTTCACCCTTGAAACCAAAGCTTTGTTGAATTCTAAGACTGCAATTAGCGTGTCATTGTTGTGCTTGTTCTCTGGGCTCGTGGACGGCTGGTGGCTTGACATTTCAATGCAGTGCAGTTCTTTATAAGAGCTGACAGTTTGACAGTGGCTGAGTCCACACCTTCATAGCAGCTCCACTGAAGCATACCACAGTCAGGCCTGGGAAACGGCCTGATCAAAGCACTGTATATGCTATAATCATGTTTGTTTTGAATCACAATCACATGTTACACAAATATCCCCAACTAACATACCACGGAAATATAATGACCGCTTTTATTCTTGTCTTTGCAGCTAAGTTGTGCAATTTGTATTCTCTGAAGGAACAGATACAGTACATGTCTGCAGTGAACCAATTATTTGAATGGTACAATATGATATTATATGTATTATTCTTAGCTATGGATCCTGTGCTTGCATGTGAGTCCTCAATAAAGTCTAGATAAATTAATAAAAAATGAATAAATTAATATGTATATGCCTACCTCTGCATCTGCCTTGCCAGTGCGAAAATGTCATGCTTTTTTGTTTCATGAAAATGCATAATTATACAAGTTTCAAATCATTCAAACAAATCATTCAAACATTTCCATGATCAGAAATACTCATTCTACAACATATAATAATATTAATAATAATGCATTAGTTTTGTATAGCGCTTTTTTGGACACTCAAAGACTCTTCACATGTTATTATTCTTTCACTCCATACACATATACAACCATCAAAGTGTAAACTGAAAACAAATCTTCCCATCTGTAACTCACTACAACCAGAGTAGTTGAGATTTTTTTAGTTTTTTTTTTCAAAGTTAAAATTGCACGCACCTGCAAACACAGCCATGCAATTGTGAAAATTGGATTTTGTTTTATAAGGTTGAAAGCTGCTCAGAGCGTGATGTCAAAGAAGATTTTACACATTTTTGAGATAGACGTTCCTGACATAAGCATGGATGTAAAAATAACTCGAGGTCTGCATGTTTTTGATGAGGGATTGTTTTTATTTTGAGGGAATTGTTTGGTTGTGAAATGGTTCAACATTCAAAAAATCTATTTTTCAAGCATGTTACAATAGTTGACCAAATTATACAATGCGTACAATATTATGCATGTTCAGGAACAATGTATGTGTTTGTAGAATAACCATTAGGGATCAGATGCACAATGTGTTTTCCATCATTTCCCCGACTTAATGTGAATGGGAAATGTGAAACTATATTACCATAATGAGGGTCTTATGGTTTGACAGCTTTAATTACATAGGAAGACACTCAGTGCAGGACAAATTATCCTAATTGTACATAAAAGATCACGAAGGAAATAATAAGGCTCAGATGTATATCCATGTCGATCAGGTGAAGGTCAGATGCCGTAATGTGACAGCTTTGACATAAGCAACCAAAGAGCTATTATTATTGTTATTTTTGCAGCCGACTATTTTCAATAAAGGCTTTGAACCATTACGCAACTTTGTACCCACAGTCAATGATTGCCTTTCTTCTCTTTGCATATTTCCACATTTGAAAATCAATTTCCCGTGTCCCCTACTGTGAGAAGCAGTTACTTGTGTGTGTCATTAATTTCATCTTTTGTGCCTGGTTGGAAGAAAGAAAAAAAAAAGTTCTTTATTGTTGTTTGTTACAGTTCACCAAAGACTTCTGAGTAAAGGGGGAATGAATAATGCATGCCATTGTTGAGTGACTGGAGTTTGGAGCTATATAGCACTAATATTTAGTAATATTGTAATAGACAATATCCAACCATCCATTTTCTTTCACTTCATCTATTGCCGGGTCGCGGGGGCAGCAGTCTAAGCAGAGACGCCCAGACTTCCCTATCCACACACACATCCTCCAAGGCGTTCCCTGGCCAGCTGGCCATTTGAAACGGATGCCCGAGCCACCTCAACTGAGCTTTGCATTTCGGCCCAGCTCCCTCTTTACCACAACGGTCCGATACAGCGACCGCATCATTGTGCACGCTGCACCGATTCGCCTGTCAATCTCATGCTCCATCCTTCCCTCACTCGTGAACGAGACCCCGAGATACTTGAACTCCTCCACTCCAGGAAGGACACACAAGTGGTTGTGTGTGCGCAGTGGGTCGCCGAGGTCTCCGCCTTCAACTGCTGCCCAGTCCTCTGCACCGAACCACCACGGATCCCTCTGTGAGTGGTGGGTCCACAGGAGGGCCTGCCCACGTCATCCCTTCGGGCCGAGCCCGGCCGGGCCCCGTGGGCTACGGCCCTGACACCAGACGCTCGCTTTATGAGCCCCAACCCCAGGCCTGGCTCCAGGGTGGGGCCCTGGCTGCGCCATGCCGGGCGACGTCACTGGTTCTCTTTGGACTGCACTTCGTCTGACTGTTTGCCATGTTTTTATGGACGTGTTGAATGTAAATATTGTAGAAACTTTTTGTTTTTGCTGATGTTGGAGGGTCTCAGGACAGTGATGATCAGGACATTTGTGTACATTTATTAACATTTAACAAATTGGTCCTCTAGCCTTCTATAGCTCTTATGTGTTTGTGATTATCGCAATCACTGGGATGGAACTGTTTGATGGACAATGGACATCAACTTTGCAAATAACAAACTAAATTGAATTGAACTGAATAGATTTGACAGTGGCTTGGGTAGTTTTCTGTGTGCATATCAATTGCAAACCACCAACTGAAAGTGTGGTAAATAACTTATCTGCCTTTCATTAATATCTTACTTTAACTCATTAGAAAACATTTTAGAGCCCAGTCAGTCACTATTTAATGCTTTTGGATTGAGAGCTGGTTGGCTGAATTAGGGCGGCTCTCAAATTCCTCTCAATCAGTCAGAAAAAGCTGTTAGTGGCCAAAAAAAACCAGAACCAAACCGTTTTGAGAGAGAGGAAAAAGTTACATGGATTTTTATAACATGTTGTTTTTTTAGTGGTTTGAAAGCGCCACAGCTTTCTGGTGAAAATGTTTCTATAACCATGTCCACATTTTCAGTACAACATCTAATATGCAGAAGGTCAACAGGGGCTATAAGACAAATGCTTTTAGCTGATACGGTTTATTTATAGCCCTGTGTCTTTTTGCTTAAGCCTCATATTATAGGGGTAAATGAAAGCACTGACATGGCAAGCGCAGCCCGGCATGTTCTGCTGACAAACATCAAACCGAATGTAAACTGGGTTACCGAGTCCCATGCATCACTAACAATGTGACTAGCGCATATTTTTAGCTCCTTCTGAGAAATCTAGACTTGTTAATGTATTCATCCTTCTTTAGACAACCTTGTTAAATGCAAAATACATAAAAATAGGCACACTTTTGGCTTACTAATGGAAACCTGCCTTTTGAAGTAGCTGCAGAAAATGTCTTCAAAGCATATTAGAATTAATCACTGTCTTTGCTTAGGGTTGCACTTTGTCAAATCAAGCCATAAGCTCTTGGGTATAAGGGGGAAAAAAAGTGTTTCTCCAAAGTATTTAGGGCAAGCCGTCACTTTTTAGACCCGTGAAGGCAGGGAACCCATCGCGTAACACCTTCGGAATGAATTTCTTGTAATAACTGCCCCTATGTGTTGAGATTATGAAACCAAAGCAACATGACGCATTGAAGCTACAGTATATTACATCAGAGATTGATTTTAAAAGGCGAATTAAACTAGGTATATTATTAGAATGATTCACATAAAGCGTCCATTAATAATAATAGCAGTGGTCCCCCTGTGCTTAAGTCTAATTGGCAGGATTGTAGAATAAATACATTTAAAAAACAGCTTAATCCCTGTATTTCCCTAATGCCAGATGAAACTCGCCGTCCATACTTTTTTAAAAGGGTGTGGGCTCGGCTTAGTGGTCAGCTGTCGAGAGGCAGAAATCAAAGGCAAAGGGCTTTTTTATCACTCCAATAAATTAGTACAGCTCCATGTAAACAAATACAGATTAGTGGAGATCATTCATAAGAAATCCAAACAATAAACAATAATCTAAAAACAAAGATATAGGTTAAATTCTGTAATATTCAATCTCTTTGGCAGTAAAACCCGCCTCCTTTTTAATAGTGTGTGGATAGAGACACCCCTGGAACACATTGTTACATCATAAACACCGAAAACCATTCCAACACTGCATTTTCATAATGACACATCCCTCTTCAATCTGATTTTGAATCATATTTCTAAAATCAAGTTTTTCCAGGATGACTTGTTCTCCCCGTGCAGCCCACACAAACAATCAAAAGCTCTCTGCGGCACAATTGGTCATAACTCAAACATTCAGAACTGACATTTAGGACATAATTAAAAACATTAAAAAGTCATTATAAACTTTAAGAATGACTTGATATAGACTTTGTATCAAGTGTACGGTATCTGTTTTCAGTGTTAAAAGGACAGTATGCCTTTTTTCATATTGAATCGGGTTAGATCAGCAGATCAAATATGACCAAATACAGGTTAAAACAATCTGAGGGATTGTGTCTTCACTCTTTTTAGTGTACTGTGAATATTTATATGACTTGCCTTGCCTTGCATAAATGTAAATAATAGCTTCTTAACAACAGTCAGTGTAAAATCTATAACAATTTATAGGGCAATAAAGCTAACACATAAAAACATGATTTTTATGGTATTTTAATTCACTTAATTGTGAAGTCCAGTTCTATTTGGTCTAGATTTTTCTTGTATAAGTGGTCCAAGAGCAAAATCTCGTATTATAATGCTTTTTGGAAATTTACACTATAATAATTACTGTATGTATAATCTGACTGCTAGATGTATGTACAGTATTGTTAGAATTTTCTCTCACAATGTCCTTTAGGATTTGACTCACCTAAACAACATTAAATTTGCATGGGTAAAACTGTATTGTGGCCGTTATAGTTTTATTATATAGTATTATGGGAGTTTGAATGAATAACCATCAATGCTGTCCTCTTTAGATGGTTTACACTTATGGCAATAGTATTTCCATACATTTAAATACAATCACATTTTAATCTCGCACATACACAGAAAAAATATACAGAAAAAACATCAATGTCACAGATGAGGTCCTGCTTCATGATGGGTTCTTTATTACCCCGGGCTGCACTTTTACTAGAACCGCAATCACGCTCCGCACATGAAGCAAACGTAGGATTTACTGCGGGTCGACAACATTTTACAACTTTCCCACAGACACATAATAACATCCAGCATAGAAGTCCGCTGAAAATATTCAAGGACACATGATGGATAGTGCAGCGAAGTTTATTATCACTCTAAAATGCGATATGTTGTGGGTCAGTGTATGGGATATGTGATAAGAGAACAAACAAAGTAAACAGTTCAAGGGCTTGTATTTTCAGTCCACTCTGGGCTCGCAATGTTTTCAGCCATCGACCCTGGAAGTATGTCTGAAATCAGCGCATTTCCAGCACCCATTTCTGAATACATTTTAAAGAAGTGTCTTAACATGCTGAAAAGATTAGCGTTTAATTCAAGCTTATTACTGTCACATGCACTTTATAAGCAGCGATCGATTGTCAAGAATTTAGCGGCGATCGCACCTGTAACCTGGTTTATTTTTGAGTCCCTTCAGATTGAACAAAAAGATACAACGATTTTGATATGAATTGTATCAATGTGCATTAGAACCGAGATGGAGTAGCCTCTGGGTGGAGCAGGACGGGTCACAGCAGCAGAGATGGAGCAGCCACTGGGTGGAGCAGGACGGGTCACAGCAGCAGAGGTAGAGAAGCCGCTGGGTGGAGTAGGACGGGTCAAAAGGTGGATTAGCCACTTGGTTCGGACCATTTTCTCTGCTCTAGTCCAAAGTAAAATGCTAAATTCTTCATTAGCAATTTTCATATAGATACTATAGTAACAATGTGGGTAAAACATATACGCTCAATTCTTCAGATGATTGAGTTTAGCAGTAATACAGATTTATCAGAGGTCCATAGAACAAAATATGCAGGTCAGATTGCACAGTATCATAGCACAAAAATAGATCCATGGAGTTAGGCTTAGTTTAGCATCGTTTCAGTTATGACTTTGAAGAGACGAAAGTGCCTCCCAGACAGCGGCAAGGTGAACGGTCCATGATCGGGGCGGCTGCTCTCCTGTCCAATCCTCTGGCTCTCCAGTGGCATCGCTGTGTGAATGTCCTCCAGTCGCGGTCCTCTATCGTGTTATTCAACCTAGATTAACTTAACTGTTCTGTATTTTATGTCAAATGTTGGTCAAATGCTCTGAGAGTGTTATTTTGAAATCAACCCTCCCCTTTTAAGCTTACTGCCCCCCACATTGAGAACCAACGAGTTACTATTTTTAGTCTGGGTTTAACAAGGACAAAAGCGTTTTATACAGTCTGCAGCTGACATCACAGAGCTGGTTTAATGAAACATGGATTTATAAAGCAACTATTTCTTTAAGAGTTACTTCAGATGTCAGGATTGTAGCAATAATACAAAATGTGAATCTATTCCAACACGGCTAAATGTGGCGTAAAATGAAAAATGTATTTGTGTGTTTGGCAGTTAAAGCTGGGATTACTAACTTTCAAACCGCAAAACATGTATGTATTAAATTAAGGATACCAGTATTTTAGTTGCTTTCTCTCATAACAGTTTGTTTCTATCTCTAGTTTTTCTATCACATGCATGTATTTATGTAGCCTGGCTCCAGACCAAAATTTAGCCCCGCCTACATGAAATATGCTCACTGAAATTGTATGTAGGCGGGACTAATGTAATGTAATGTAGCTAATGTGGGCTGGAGCCGGGATAGTATTTATGGCCTCTCCCTAATCTTTGGATCAGCTTTTCAGACAGAAAAGGGAAGCCTATAACATCAAATAGTGACTCAAGGGCTTACAGCATGTCGAGGTCTGACTTCTGTTGGGACAAACAACAAGTATTATTTATGGGATGTCAAATGAAATGTGATGAAATGAGTTTTACTGTAATTGAAACAATATTAAAATGTCAACACAGATGGTGAACAAATACAATACGTGTGAGGATTGGAGCAGACCAAGCATCCCTTCCTCATCCTGTGTCGTCTCGTATTTCCATTAGAAGGAAGTCCGTTATGAATGCTAGTATTTGTTCTCCCGGCTTCATCCCCGTATCTCATTTAAGTCTCATCCTTTGCCTTCTGCCTTATTACTATCTATTCTGGGTCAAAATGTTGCGGTGGTGACAAAGAACGACTTCATTATTATAAGTGTATGTAACTGTTTATGAATGATTCTATAGGAAAAGGACCAGTCTCCAGCAGAATCGGCTAAACTTGTACAAGGTTATTTTCCACTTGAATCTGCTGAAGCAAATAACAGCAGTTAGAGGTTGATTGGCATGTGCAATAAAAAGTGAGAAGTAAATTTGCGCACCCACACACAGCCTACGAAGTTTCAAAATAAGCACTTGACGATGGCGATTTCAATGGACGCTAAAAAAGTAATGAAACAACAGAATGCACTTGAGTTAGCTCTACATTATACCAAAGCTGTTGAAATAGATACATTTTCAACTAAAAACCTCACGGATTTTTTTCATTGACAACATTGAACGTTTTGATAATGTAAGTAAGTAAGTAAGTAAGTATTGAAAACTAGTCTAAAAGTACAAAGATAATATGTCTATTCAGTTCCATTGCACCATATAGATCTAAATCGTTGTTATAAGTTTAAAACAGCAGAGTAGGTGGGAGATTAAGAGATCCTTTATTCGTCCCACAGTGGGGAAACTTCAGAGTTGCATCACAAGTTACAGAACATTAGGAATGAGGTGCACACAGCACAAGATAAGTGTGTGCTCCCCATTCAACTTAGTATAAAATCTCTATATCTAATATAATAATCAATAAGTATGCACATTTTACATTTGGCAAAGTAAGAGGCAAGTATACAAACCATTTTAGTTTGGATCGACATTTAGTTAATTATAGCGGTTCTTTTGGCACCCCCTTTATTGCTCCCAAGTTATTCAATTCAATGTATTTTTGTACAGCCCGATATCACAACAGTAATAATCTTGGAGGATAAAATTGTTGATTCACCAACATAGATTTGAGAATCAAGCTGTTCAAATATTGGTCCATAAATGTTAATAAATATCCTTAAAAATGTTATGGGTCATCACCGCACTGTTATGACAATTGCAACACCACATGACACGATATTACTTGTTCTAGTTAAAGTAAAGATATTCGGATTAATTTATGATATTGTCTCCCATAGGAGAATTGTGTTTTGGAGCAGGGAGGGGTCAGTAGCATCCACATATACTGACATAACATAAAACACAGACAATACACACATTAAAGAGTCATTCAAAAACACATTTCTGGGGTTTGTCTCAATTCCCATTGTTATAAAAGAGCGTTGACATTGTTTAGTAACGTTCTATTGTGCTATTCCACATTGAGTAAGTATGTTATACTCGAACAAGAATGGATTCTTCTCTCCATAAAGCCCATTAAATTATTCATTTGAGGCTGTTGTATTTCCAAGTTAAGTCAGAATGAATATAAATGATCAATTAAAAACCAGAAGTACATTTGAGTCCCTACACACTCAATTAAAACTGCACTATCAAGTCAGTGCCGCCCAGAATAGACAGTCTAAGTGAAAGTGAACATCGATCCAACTGGAAATGGTTTGTGGTTTTGGCTTCTTTTTCTTTACAGTCTGCAGGAATCACAGTTGGGAAGCGAGAGAGCTGTACAGTATGAGCGCAAGAGAAAATGATGCCCAGTCCCTTGGCTTATCGAGACAAGTGGGCGTAGGTTGTGCTCTTCCTGAGGACACGGTTTCCAACTAGCCTGTGAAGAGTCCCGGTCTGCCCCCAAACACACCTGCACTCCCAAAATAGACAAACTCACAAGCACCTTTTAAAAACGTTTTAACAGCCACAGGAAATAGAGGGGAAGTATGCCCTCAATCTGAGCACCATTGTCATTACTCAATCTGTTCACCGTCCAAACTAATCATTCTATCGACAAATGTATGCATGTTCGCGTTCTCAATATATTCTCGGACCTGAAAAATTGTGTGTCATTAACCTTTTACCGTGAGCTTGGAACTGTCTGTTTGGAACAAGGTCCACATTAACAATACACAGCAGTAAACAGATTTTTGTTATTTGTATTGGTTAATATCCTGGACATGTGTGTTTGTGTTTGTTTACACTTTGTTCTTCTTTGTCAGCACAAATCAATTATGGTCTAATTAGTTTCGTATAAAATGTGTCTAGAAGTGGTGACACAATTCAAAAACCATATGTAAGATGTTGTCCAGTAAAAAGGACATTCCGACAATAAGGATACAGGTTCAGTGAATGAAGGTTCAGATGAAATTCGGGGTAACCATTTTTTACAAAAGAGTTGTAATGGTACCTTCCCTTCAACTGAAACAGAGATATATGGAAAAAAAAAACCTTTTTACATATTTTCATATATTTTGGTATATATCCTAGACCTGTGTGTTTATGTGTTTTTACATTTGCCTCACAAAGCCTGTGGTTGTCTCACTTGACCAAATGTGTCATACAAGTGATGCTTGGTTCTTCTTGTTCCTTAAGAACTATCAAACAACACAGAGGGCAGAAAGTCTCAAATGTCATCATCTACCCTTGCCTAAATTTGCTTATTTTATTGACAAACTTCTACTTTCGGATATTCAGACTAAATCTCCAAATTTGACATCAGCTGGTGTGTGTTGTGAATGTGTTTTGCTCAAGAGTTTGTTTTAGAGGGACATTTGAAAGCACTTCTTCTGAAGGAGGTCCTTGTTCAATGAACCACAGATGCTGAAGTCATCTGTGGTTCACTAATTGTGCTGCAATTGTGGAAATGTGAGAACATCAAACAACATTATTCCGGTCCAATAATCAGTTCACTTCTTTTGAAACCGATCTGTGATGTGATGACCGTCGCATTTGCTTCTGAAGTGAACATGTCCTTATTTCAATGTAAGTTCTTATTTCAGACAGGCAACTGTAGCCGCAAGAGTGTTGCTTACAGCCAACCAGTGCTATTTGGCTTCTCTACTCACTTGTATGAAGAATTTTCCCTAGGTTCCCATCCAGGAGTAATTTTAGGATCTTAGGAAATTATCTGAGAAAATCATTTGAAAATTCGATCATTTGTTATATTTGTCCTGCCCTTTGGAAGAAGTTTGATCTGAAATACCCTGTTCTTTCTAATTCTGTTCTGGAAAAAATGTAACATATGTTCACATAGTGTAGTGTAATAGTCCATTGGCACAAGTGCAGCTCTGTGCAGTCATTGTTTTGAACATCTGAAGTCTGTGGTCTAGTGTGGTGTTTTCTTCAACAGTATTTGTTACCATTGCCTGGGACTCATATTGGTATCCAAGAAGAAGAATGTGTATTTGTACAGCACATTACAAGGAGCATAATGGGGGAAAGCTTCTCCTCTCACTCACAGTTTTACATGAGGTACAACCAGAAAGGACGATCTGACACAGCTGCACACAGGTTCATATAAGCACAAGTAAATCAGAAATAGTGCTATATTGCAAAAGGGCGTCACAAACAAGCATAAAACCTAAGATACAGTTGATTTGGGTTTTGTTTCTGCATCTCTAGTTGCAGAATATGATAAGAATTCCTGTATTTATTCATGTTAGTTACATTATTGTATAGTCCTATACCACTACAGAGGTTGTAGTGGAGGACTTAGGCAAACAGTTCAAACACAAGGAATGCAATGATAAAAACACACAGAGCCATTGGTCCGCATGGGGCAAAGTCCATAAATGTTGATAAATGTCCAATGAACATGATAAATGTACATCTATCCTCATCACAGGCTGGCATGTAGATGTCTACATTACAAGAAGGTCAATAGATTGTTTCTCTTCAAAGCATTGTATGTGGATTCGAGTGGAGATGTCCCAGTAGATTTACGGTGTCCTCCCACAATCCAAAGACATGCGAGTGAACTGATGACCTCCTGTTTCATGCGTGGATGTTGTACGCCTGTGCCCTATGATATTTACTATGTTGCTTGTGTAGGCGCCAATAACCCCAAGTTAAAACTATAGCAACAGGGGCATTTGGGACACAATTAGATGTGTACATGGATGTGCCTTGACATTGAATGACTGTCGATGTCAAACCAATGGCAATCAGAAAAGCACAGGCCGTTCTTTTGCCTTTGCTGTGTTCTAGTTTGCTAAAGTGATAAAAATATAGGCAAGGCAAGGCAAGTTTTTTTTTGTGTGCTCTATATTTCTCATGTGTTTTTAAGTACTGCTCTGAGTACTGTACTTGAGTGTTGTGATCACCCATGTATAAAAGACAGGATTAAAACATGGCTCTTCCATTTGAAGTTATCTGATTGACATGGAGGCACAAATAATTAAAATATTAGGATTTCCAAGATACACTTCCATGTGCCATTATCATGTGCCAGCTCCAAGAGCCACACATCCAGAACCACACTGGGTGTTGTGGCTCAAAGAGTGTGATACTCGTCTACTGACTGAAACGTGTGTAATTATTCAGGGAATTTATGGCAGTTTACATTTATTAACATGTATGAAGTGATGAATGAAGCGCAAGGCTCTATGGTCACCGCAATATTGGAGAATTCTTATTGGCGGGAGGGAGTTTCTTATTCATTTAGGAATCTGGTGCAGGCTGATGTGGCACTATATTTTTGTACATTCAGATTTGTTCTCTTTGCAGGTAGATTGAATCTGAATTGTGTATGTGTATAGCCCTGAATCACAACAGCAGTCTTCTGTTCTTCTTTACAAAGTTATTGAATCACAAACAACAGAATAAAACAGTTCAAACACAGGAAATGCAATAATTACACAGGAGCCGTTGGTCCATGGGGGCAGACAATCAATGTTCATTAATGATAATAAATGGGCCTAAGTGTCCATAATGTCCCAGACTGAAGCAGATAATGGGATAGCATATGAACACACTTTATGCATTCAGGAAATCAGTGAACTTCTGTCACCTCTCTGCTTGCTCTTCGGCTGCTGCAACAGTGTTGTAGTTTGCGATATATCGTTCGTGTTAGACCATTACTATTTATTTTTCAGCGTGTTTTAAATGAGATTGTGATTCACATCAGCATTGATGTGAAGGCGCCTGCAAGATAAGAATTTGAACCTGGGTTAATAGACAATGTTGATTGACGTCTTCAAGAAACAAATTTACCTGAAGTTACCTGGTTTGGATTTCTCTGTGTTTGTTAAACACAACTTACCCCATAACTCCGACTTTACAAACACCTCTTCTAGCAACCGGGCTGACGTGGGTCAGTATTGTTGTACCTTGAGTTGAAGGTGCAGTTGAAATGTTTTTCTCATTCAACGGGAAATATAGCTTGTTCCATTGGCCAATTATGTTTTAAGACATTCAAAATGTACTCAATTCTGGGCACATCTTTTCTCCCTTTTTGCCTTGACTTTCATATACGATTGATTTGCCAACCAATACGGCTACTATCAGAATATTCTTGTCTAACAATGAGGTTTGCACAAACTCTTTCATTCATTTATTTCTGTCTGTGGAGGCTGGTGTGATCCGAGCAGCTGAGAAATCTATGTGGGAACAGGACACACTTTGGGATAAATCTTGAACCAAAATGGCCTCTTCAGAGAGACACAGCTGTCGGAGCACCTCTTGTACCAGGCCACAGTGCAGATGGGACCAAACCTGCGCTGATTAATGGAGGACACATTCAGAGGTGCCGTGTTCACATAATATGCAGCTGCATCTGAACCGCGTGCACTCCAGATACATCTGCAAAACTGTATATGGCCAGAGATGTTTATTCTTGTTTATTAGATTAAGTTAGTTTGTTCATTCTATCACAAGTACATTTTATTATTACATATGTCAATGATAGAATCATTTAAGTAAGTCTTCATCTTGATTTGAGCTGTTATGGAATTAACTATCCCAATGAAGGAGAAAGCTCAAAAAGTCTTTGTCTTAACAGGAGCATAAGTTTATTGTACACACGTGCGG
>JAPMNZ010934061.1:0-10942 GCA_029875035.1 Pomatoschistus microps | reverse complement strand
CTGCCCTGGTGCCTGTTGCATCTCCTCCCTGGCTCTCCTTCAACATGCACTATTGAGTTTGTCTTTTGGTTTATGCACCTACATTCATATTGCACATACCGCGCTCTCACTGCACAACAAGCATTACCTGCACCTACACCACTGACTTCTACATAACACACCCCATACTTAACCTTTTTGTATATATTAATATTTGTTATTCCGTTTTCCCAATTAAATATACTCTTGAGCACTTTAATTCCGCCTCGTCTCCCCTATTCTTGTTGTGGCTCAGAGCCAAGCCATAACAATTCATAGAGCAATGCTGCCATCTACTGGCTTGATAAAATATTGTAGTTAATGCGTCAATGTTTTTTTTAACGCGTTAATGAAAACTGTAATTAACGCGAATCAACGCGATAATTTTGCGCGCGGCATTCTGGGGGATGTAGGCAGAGGCTTCTCGACCGATCACAGCCAACCACAGACCGCAAAGCATTCTGGGAAATGCGAAAACAACAACCGCACCATGCGTAGCGACCATGGATCTAAGATTGCTTTTCAATGCCTTATCAATGGTTCACTGGCACTGGACACAGAGACTCAATGCATGCGGCGAAAGCAACAGATGAACTTTTTCCTCCGTGCGTTATCAGAGAGCGGCCGCACGGAGCCGTCATGGGGACACAAAAACAGGAGATAAACCCAGGACTAAACCAGGATTACACCAGGACTAACTATGGGGGAGACTGCTTGTGAACATTCCTCTAGCCTCATTCCCCCGTGACTGTAAACAAGGCTGCTAACGTGTGTTAGCCAACACCAGAAACATATTTATTCAGGTAAAAAAATAATACAGAAATAATAATCAATATATATCGTTATTGACCGATATGAACTACTTATATTGTGATAGAGTTTTCAGCCCTATCGCCCAGCCCTATGTGTGACCATCTATTTTGAAGAAAGAGACTCTTCATATTTCTTCGTAAATCTGTGGCAGACCCTGTGTAATTACGCATGGCTATATTTGGTTTGACTCATTCACCTCTGGCAAAGCAACGTATTTCTTCATTTGTTTACGCAGCAATGGCAGAAAAGCGCTTTTTTGTGGGAACGGGCTCAACGTTAGACTGAAACGCATCCTTCCTCTCTCATTGCTCCATTGCTTTCACAAGAAGATGTTGCTGACGCTTGACCCAGATATAACAGATCCATGGATGAGAGTCAACGCTGAGATATTAATATTCATTCATTCATTCATATATTCATTCACTCATTTCTAAAGAGATGAGCGCTGGAGTGGATCTGGACACTAGGGGAAAACGTGTATATATAATAAAGCAGGGTTTTCTTTTTGTTTTTTGACAAAAATAAATACAATACAACTCTATATAAACTCAGTGCGTGTCACTAACAGGCCTTCTGGCTTCAGACTAGACTTGATGGCCGGCTTCCTCGCTGACCTGTCGTAAAAACGGGGCGTTTTCTGAATATTTCTTGGCGTGACTTTCATAAATATGCTAGTTTTTTCCGCGGCATTTATCAACAGCTGCGTATGCCTACGCTCAGATCTGTGCGGATCTCACACCTTCATAAATCCTGCGTTCACCAAAAAAGTACACCCTTTTCTGCGCAACTTTCATTAATGAGGGCCTGTGAGAGCCACAAATCTTGCTTGTTTTAGATGACCAAATAATAATTTTCCACCGTAATTTAAAAAAGAAATTCATTAAAAATGTGATTTTGCTGGAGTCCTTTTTTTCATCTGTCGCTCATAGTTGAGGTATAAGACATGTGTGAAAATGCCCATCACAACGGAAGACGTAATGTGACGCGCAATACCAAGTTCCCACCACATCTCATACCCCACACTGACCCCCTTATCTGGGCTTTACAAGCGTGCTCTAGCCCTCCTATTTCAACCGTGCTCAGGCCCACTTGCAGCAACCGTGCCCAAGCCCACTTGCCGCGGTCACATAGCACCTAAAGCCCGGATCTAATTGCGATGTGGGCCCAGGCACACTTTAATCGGGCTTTAGGGTGGGCATGTGACCGCAGCCTAAAAGAAGAGTGAGGTTAACGGGCAGATCCAAATCTGAGTAGCGTGCAAAAAGTCAAAAATAGTAGTAGAATGAAAAAATGGAGATGACTCTGCACAGCTTTAGCTCCTAAGGGACTAGATTTAAAATGTGTTGTGGCGACTTTCAATGCAAAGGCACAGCAGAGGCATTGAGTACAAAGACTGGATGCATGCCACAAGCTAAACCCTGACTAAACCAGGACGAAACCAGGACTGACAATGAGGGACACAGTGCTTGTGAATTGCATCTTTGGGTTGGATGTTCTTCGAGAATAGACGATATTGCACCACTCTAACCCTAACCCTGGAATATACGATATTCCAGGGTTAGGGTTAGGGTTTACCAGTAATTTTGAGATTCCTGAATAGAGTTTCAAATGCGATGGATCGACACATTATGTTTGTTTTTTAAAAACTCTTTGTTTTGTTTTTCATAAACCACTATCAAATTCATAACTATTTGCCCACAAAATATTGTCCACACTTCAAAAGAAAAACTATCCTTCATCAGACCCACTGTGGGTTTACGAAATAAGTTACAAAACCTATTACCTGGGCCCTTTATCAGTACATAGCTTGTTGCTTCCTTCCTTGATCATCAAATATGCTGATGAGAGAGACTACCATCATTGGTCTCATCAGTGATAATGATTCTTCCTCTTGCAGAGCAGAGATTGAAAATGTTGTTCAGTGGAGTAAAAAGAACAACCTCAAGTTGAACACTTTAAAATCAAGTTAAATTGCTGTCTGTAACTTTGGGCTTAACTTGGCCCTGCCCAGACGAAGACAAAATGGCCTATAGTTTTTAATGCCGATATTTGGAAATTGTCCGGTCCTCCCGGTTCTGGGCACTGGACGAGATCCAATGGTTAAAAAAGGCTAAAGGCTTTGTTAGCATTTTTCAAAAAGTTAGCCTTCCACCTGATCCGCTTGTTTCAGACGATGAATCCTCATGATCTGGACCGGTGTCAAACTACAGCTTGTGGGAAGAAGCTGTTAGCATAACGAGATGTCCTGCATCTCAGCGAACGATATCTTCTGCCAGAAGGAAAAAGCTGGAACAAGGCTTTTCCAGGGTGGCCATGGAGTCATTGATTAGAGCTCGGTTTAAAAGTCTGAACTTATAAAGAACCTCCAGAACAGGAAGCTCACAGCTCACAGCTCACAGTCCTTTTGGCAGAGCGGAGCACCTTGTTTAGTGCTCTCCTTTCTTTGTCCGTGATGTCACTAAACCACAAAGTCACAGAACCAACAAGCAAACTTTCAATGGTGCAGCGATAAAAGTAAAGCAGAATCTTAGAGTTAGTTTTCGCAGAAAGCAGAGACGCTGACAAGCTTTCTTGACAACCCGGTTTGTGTTTTTTTCCCATTTCAGGTCGTTAGACAGAGTTACACCCAGAAACTTGCACTCCTCTATCTGCACCTGGGAGTTATCAATATCAGGCATGTGAGAACTGTTACGACTAAAGTCAAAGATTAGTTGACATGTTTTGGATGCGCTCGGCTGGAGGTTGTTAGCCTTATTCCACTGAACCATATTTTGGATCTCTGCTCTGTAAGAGGATTCATCATTATTACTGATGAGACAGATGATGGTGGTGTCATCAGCATATTTAATTATCAAGTTAGTGTCAGAGGAAGACACACAATCATACGTGTACAATGTATAAAGGAAAGGACTCAAAATACATCCCTGAGGACATTAGGTGCTCACAGAAACAACATCTGAAAAACAGTCATTGATTTTCACTCTTTGAGATCTGTAAGTTAAAAACACTGGAACACAATCAGTCTCCCTGGGACAAGGTAGTTAAAAGACATGTCATGTGTGCTGTCGCGGGACACTTCACTACAAAGGGTGAGCCACCAACGTTCAATCCATTGGTTTCCTGAGCTTGGACTGAATGTTAATTGATTCGCAAGATAATGCATACATTTTTGAAATTCTGCAATAACTCTCCGTTCCCAAGTCAAGCCTGACTCGGGCTGGACAACCACCTGCATAGACCACTGCCTCCATGTAATAGCCAGCAATAATTAACTGGTCACTGTTTCTTTTGTTGGCTTCAAGCCATAGCATATTTCTGGAAAATCAGCTGATTTGACAGTTGAAAAAAAACTGGGGGGTGAGAACCACTTTAAGTACCTCCGAACCAACTCCTGTGCCATGTTATGGAATTAAAGAGAATGTATTTCTTCTGCGATTAAACGCGTAATGCTGCGCTCTATCGGTTAAAGGGGGCGACATATGCGTAAAACTCATCATCATGACTTTTAAAAACAACTTACAAATGTACTTACCTGAAATCAGCAATATCTTCAACATAAGCTGCTAACCTGCAGGCAAAGGATGACCAGAGGCCATTCCAGACAGAAATGCACAGACGGCCGCACATGCAAAGTCTAACTGTGCCACATTACGATTTTCTCTGGTTTAAACATGATATTATTTTTCATAAAATAAAGCTTATTATTTTCTAATAAAGCTTTATTATTTAGTTGTTTTGTACGGAAGTGTGAGGGGTTCACTTGTGAGTGTTAATGTTTTGTTAACTGTTTTTATACGAACTTGAAAATATCTTGAAATAACGTGAAATAATCATGAAATAACGTGATCAGCGGAAAAAAAATGACACTCTCAAGTGAACCCAACGTGCTTCCGTAGTTTTTAACAAAAAAAACTTGTGATAATTTGTAGCATTATATTGATAAATATTTTCAGATTGTGACTTTTATGCATTTATTTTTTTATGTATTATTTTGACAGTTTTGGTCCTCCATAGTATGTGGCCTAATGTCATCATAACTCAAATAAGTTGCTCAAATGTGTCTCTCAACTGTCAAATCAATATCAGTACTGTTCTGGACACTGGAATTGGTACTAGTGCATCCTGAGACCATGAATTTGATAGTATTACTGTAGTCACTCATATTGGACCAAACGCTGGAGAAATTGCTTTAAGTCTAAACGTTTATTCTTATGTGGTTTTGATTTTTCTGCACTGAATAGAAAGCCACGCTCATTCCTGCCTGCTCGACAGATAATTATTATAATATCTTGACATTTGAAAAGCACATGATTTATTTTTTTGATGGTGACATTTTATGGTCAATTTGCAATCATGTGTCATAACACAAATGAAATTTTTGAGGCACCCTCAGTGCATAAGGGCCTTTATCCCCACTGCTGTCAGACTGTACAACAAGTCACTTTAAGTCACTGCATTAAGACTGGAAAAAACCTATTGACATCGTTTCTTGATTGCCACTTTTTAACTTGCCACTTTTTTTGTACATATGTCCTGCATTTAACATGTTTAAATCTTGAGTGTTTCTATCCATGCCAGATGTGACATGTACATTTCTCCTGTGTGAGATTAATAAAGTATATCTTATCTTATCTTAGCATACAATGGGTTGTAAAACTACAAATATAACTTCTGAACATTTTGTCATGTTGACAACCACAAAGATTTATTTTGGAGTGTTTCTTAAAGACTGCAACAAAGTAACAGACAGTAAAAAGAAAATATTAATGATTTTGCTATATNGTAAAAAAAAAAAAAAAAAAAAAACTCCCGATCCGTATCGGTGCATCCCTACTCCACACAGGTTTATCCTTTAGAGCCGAGTGGCAAGAATTTCCAATTATTCAAATGACCATGTCTGATCTACAAGGTTATACATAGTCGGGTGTCGAGTGACTCAAACCACCATGAGAGATGATTGTGAACTGGAAATTAGGCGGGCCGCTTTTTCTCAGATCGCCCTGCCATATCCGGGAGTGAGCTTATGGAATAGAATTCCACTGTCAGCGAAGGAAAGTCTCCCTACTTTTAGGAGTCATTTAAAAGTGTGGCTGAGGGACACACAAACATGTGATCGTTTTAGATATTCATGATTATAAATCGGCCGTGGAACGAAGTTAGTGCATTTATTATTGTTGTAATACGGCTGTACATAAGGGGTTGGTGTATGCAAAATAAAATGCACCTTTATCTTTGCAAGGTTCTTGATCATATCCCCACAGAGGAAGAGGCTTTGGAGGAAACAGATGTGCACTTTATTGTCCCGTAGGGAAATTTGACCCATCCTGCAAGTCCTACTAGGGGCTCTGTCAGGAGCAGTGGTCGTCGTAGTACAGTGTACTTGGACCCATCTCCAGATGTTGATGTTCGGCTTGATCAGGACCAGAACTGGAGGATTTTACCTATTGTGCAAGTTTGTATTAGTAGGGGAAACCGGTAGCCTCTGCCAGCCCTGTGTTGTTCCGCCATGCTCCACCAGAGGCGTTTGGCTGAACACATGTGAGAAGCGCAGCGAACTACAGGTGTCTGGCGAGAGTCAGGCTGGGAAACCGGAGCACCTGGAGAAAATGGGAGAACCTAGAGGAAACCTATGCATACACGGGGAGAACATGCAAACTCCACTCCACTCAGAAGTGACTGAATGATCCTTTTACTAACAAATCTACACGTGTCAAATTTGACCCTAACACCACCAACGTAACTATAATTAATATATTCAAATAGGTTCAACTTTATTCCGAAGTTATATTCTAATATTGTTCTACTATAGACATCATCTGTCTTGGGGGCCATAACATCAAAATTGACCCGTTAACAACAGCCAGTGGTGCCGGTTCCTAAGACAACATGCAGGGAAGAACTAAGCTTTACCTTGCCTTCTTGCACCGCCCACTATCTGAGACACCATTTGGAGAAGAGAAGCTATTATTGCTTTCTTCTGGTAAAAAAAAATCAAGAAGTGAACCACCATATTTAAAGAAAAAAAAAACATTTTTATCCACAGGCTCAAAAAGATGGGCCATACCAGTGAATTATACCCACTCTGTTATCACTGCGGGCAGCAACGAGACTGCTACTCTGTCAAAGCAAAAAAGCGTTTTTTTTCTTGCATAAAATAACAATGATACTACTGTAGAATGTTTAGACATGCCAAAATTGAAATGGTATCTTATACTTTCACTCAGACCTAACTATTCTGGAGTAGACACGGAAACTCAATAACATAAGGCACTTTATTATTTGAAGGTATTAGATAATCTGAATTGTGATGTCATTTTATGTGTCGTTTACTTTTTGTGCCAAGTGGTTCGGCTTCAAAATGGAGATAAAAATCTTTTTGTATGGTCAAAATATACTTATTGGAAAAACATAAGAAACATAATAGTTGACATTCTAAATATGTCCAGGGACAACGGATGAAAAATAGTCTTGTGGCTAATTCTGGTACATTTCGAAATGACAAGGACAAGTAATACATAGATTTAGCTTTATTGAATAAACTGTTAACCAAATAAAACCAACACGTCTTTCATGTCATGTCAATGTCTTTGTTTCCACACAAAAATATTTCTAGGTGCACAGCACATGATAGTTCATGGTTTTGTTATTGATCAATGGGACTTTAAACAGAATTGAGCTCCTGCATTTTGGTTTCCACTATGTATTCATTAACATGCACTGTACCATTAAAGTTAATAATTACACAAAAGAAGAAGGTCAAATATGTACAGAAACAACACCACGTAGTTATTTTTAAACACCTTTTTAAAAAAACATTGAATACAAAGCCATATATCTCTATGGTGACAGTGCATCATTAAGAGAAAGAAGAAATTACCACATGAGAAAATAATTACTTTTACATAAAATGTTATATATTAAAGTATATACAGTTGCTATTTTCATTTTATTTTGCAGAGTGGGGGAACAACACGTGAGCAATGGTTCGTGAAGGGTCTCTTCAATGTTCACATTACGAGAACATTTAATTGTTCATTAAATCACATTGCAGCCGAACCTATGCCACTTTGTCCTTGTTTACGTATGGAAAGATCCTGTAAACTGTAATCACATGAAAAAGACATGTCACTGTAGCAACAAATCACTGTTGTTCATTTGATAAGCCTTGAGTCTCTGTGAAATTGCATTTGTATTTATGTACATAATCAAATGCCAAGCCTTCACAGTGCACACCATAATAATAATCATCACGTCAATGGACTTTTCGATGGCTTTTGACCTCAATTACCAACCCCAGCATAGACAACAGGGCGAAACTCAATGTATATGACAAGGCTTTGGTGAGACACTCCAATTGTGTTGTTTTTCATTCTTTGACTTTGAAGAAATATTGCTCTTTTGAACTGCAATTTTTGAAGCCCTTTGTGAAAGAACATAATAACAAAAACCAGCTTCAAGCGGCACTATACTTCTGTAGCCAGGTAACAGTTACAATGGGCTCCGATGAGAGGACGTCTGAGCGGCCCGACAGCACTTCCCTGGCACTGAACACCACGTGAGTCTCTTTGTGAGCGTGAGGGTGACTGGTGGAGGCGTGGCTTTGCTGCGAGGAACTCCGACCAGCGTGAGACTGCACTGGCCTGGATCCGGACGAGTTGTTATCGGGCCAGGCTGCTCTGCGACACGGAGGAGCCACTGCTTCCACTGGCCGACGCTCTGGTTCCAACCCAACTTCGGGTCTCCTTCGCTTGCACACATCTAAAAGCACCTGCAGCTCCTGTCTGAACATGGGATTCAAACAGCAATAGATAAACGGGTTGTAACAAGTAGAGCTCATTGCCAGCCAGTGAAAGCAGAAATACAGCAAGTTGGAGGATTGGATAGCCTGGCTGGACAAAAGCACCACATAGCAGTTGAGCGGAAACCAGCAGATGGCAAACACTCCGACCACTAGGAGCAGCATAGCCAGTGTGCGTCGCCTCTTCCGTCTGTGTGTGGCATGCTGGGCTGTGGTGGTGTCCCCGATTGCGTTGTGGCGCCAAAGACGTCGAGCCACGGTTGAATAGGAGGCGGTGATGATGAGGAGAGGAAGCATGTACAGCAGAACAAAGGTCAGCAGGTCGATGTATTGCCAGTAGACTTCTGAGGGTTCGGGGAAGTCCGGAACGCAAAGGCTGCGCTCCCTGTCTTTACTGAAGGCACATAAAAGCACATCAAGGTTAGGTTGGAAAAAAACTAAAGAAGGAAGAAGAAATGAGTTAAGTTTCCATCCCTCAAGAACCCTGAGTAGCCTGTACAACAAATAATGAGGACTAATGAACACTGCCAACCTGATCTCACGTGTCATGCGTTGGTACAATATCCTTAGCTAATGTCAGAATGTGCAATAACCACATACCACTTTCACTTTACTGAGTCACTGTGTCTCAGAACCTCATGCTGCTAATGTACAGATGTAAACATACTGCTGCTAACATATAACTACACATTACTTGAACTAAAATACTAAATACACAGTTCTTTATACTTGCCTCTTATTTTGCCAAATGTAAACCCTATATACTTATTTTTTATTATTACTATGTTCAAGTTAGAGATTTTGTACTTGTTCTTTGATGCTAGAGTTAGAAATTTTGTTTTAATTTAATTAGTATAGCTATTGTTCACTTGTGCTGTGTGCTCCTCTTTCCCACTGTTCTATAACGTATGCTGCAACACTGAAATTTCCCCACTGTGGAACGAATAAAGGATCTCTTCATCTTCATCTTAGCCACGTGGTTTTCTAACTATGCAGCCGGCAGCACAGAGAAGGTGCACTGCGATTGACCTGCGTGTGACCATGCGGGTGGAAGTATGGAACAGCTGCGGGGAACATGGACTGGGCACTTCGAAGAAGATTGCTTCATGCTTCGAAGGGAACCGAAGGAAAAGCAGTTTGGGCTCGTGGCTCACGAGCCTGATATACGCAGAGGCTGTGGACAAGAGTTTTGTTCCATATCGGACATTTATGTACTATACAGTTGTTTCTTTTGCACTGTTCCTGTCTTTTGCACTTGTAGTCTTTGTGCATCTGTTGCATTCACCCTGTAGTTGTAAATGGTTCATGTTTGGGCTCAGATATTCATCACTTCTTGTTTTGCTTATTTGTGCACAAAGATACTTTAATAATAGCTATGTTTCCAACAAGAACTGAGTGTTTATTCACAGTATCACAGTTAAAATAAGATATGAAACGAGTCCATAGAGCTGTCACATCAACCTGCCTCTAGAACATATCTAATGAGCTCAAACAGATTGGTTTGCTAATGTTTTTGTTCTGAGGAGGAGAAAGTATCTAGCATAAATGGGACCGCTTTGGTTTCCCAACTCCTGTGAAATCATGTGATTGTGCTGTGGAATCACAACATTCTCTTAAAAACTACTCAGGGGGGTACCGCCGAGTGTACGAGCAACAGTGGCTGCGTGTGTCCCGTGCAACCGACAACGCAACCAGTGACGCCCAAGTATACACAAGCCCTTACTTTTAAAGGGGCCGTATGTAAAATCTGCATCTTAAATCACATCTACGTGTTGTGTCCCAGATACTATAATAGGACACGTGTACACATTTTATTCAACCCTCTCTGATTAACAGTTTGAAGTGAACATTGGATCATTTCAAGCAGATTATCCAATCAGAGAAGAATTTCTTCCATGTGAGTGGCAGTCCCATAGATGAAATTTAGCAACTTTGAGGAGCACAGGGACTGGGACCATGCTGGGACTCTGAGGAGCACAGGGACTGGGACCATGCATGGACCATGCTAAAAACATGTGAGACAGTCTTCTTCTCTGACAATCAAACAGTTTCGTTTAGCTGTGCTACAGTCAAATGGAGGCGGAGGCGGAGGCGGCGGCTGCGTCGCTGAAGGCAGCTCCAACAGTTGTAACAAAAAGTGTATTTCTAAGTGGTTTGTTGGGCTCCATGCTGAATATACTGTTATACTGTTGCAACATATATGCCGCTACTAAACGCCGAGATATTTATAACATCAAGCAGCCACTCACGCGTAAGGAACGTTTTTGGAGTCGCCGCTGTCAAGACAAACGCAAGCGGCTCACATCAAAGGCA
>JAPMNZ010934059.1:0-20371 GCA_029875035.1 Pomatoschistus microps | reverse complement strand
GTAATCGCTCAGACAGGGAGCAGTCCCAGACGTTACATGCAGGGAAATGATAATTGAGCGGAGTGTACGGATGGCTAAGGCCAGGCTACAGCAACAGTGGTCTTCAATCTAAATATACAGTTAACTAAGTGAAAGTAAAGATGGATGAGACATTTCTTACAGCATTCAACATATATTTAGCTACAAACAAACAAATGCATTCCATATGTCTCAGTTCAGATGAAAAGAGACATATGGAAGTCTAAAAAGATTTCCACTTAACGCTGTTGGTCTTTGCCTTCCTGTGGGAGAACGATAAGGTGCCTTTAACATATTGGAGGTCATACCCATCGATCTACAGACCAGGCCTGCCTGTCAATGTCTGGTCTTTTCTGTTTATTAAAGATAAGTAATGTGGGGCCTGCTTGGTACTTGACTGGGAGACCATAAGGAATACCTGGTACCACAGTGTGACAGCATAAACTTGTCCCCATAGTGAAATAAGTCCTCTGCATTTGATCTATTTGTCCAACATGTCAGGAGCATCTCATTTCCAGATGCTGATGCTTGACATGGCTGAAGGATTACACCCATGGTGCGTGTTTTGGGAGATTGAATAAAGCAGTGAGATTGTCAGTTTCGACACTGTGTTAATTAATGTGTGTTCACACTTCAGTCCCAAGAAGCTCACTTTAAGTGAACCATTTAGAGCAAACATGCTTCATCTGTGGAATGTACAAAACAAAAAGTGGACACTGTGCCAGTAGTGATTTACTGGAATTCAGTTTGGAACTCTGGTTCTCCATCCATCCATCTATTTTCTTTTGCTTCATCCGTTGCTGGGTCGCTGGGTCAGCAGTCGCAGAGATACCTAGTCTGTAGGGTAAAGGTAAAGGTGCACTTTATTAATCCCCGTAGGGCAATTCAATCCTCTGCATTTGACCCATCCTGGTTCCGCGAAGGCCTCTCTATCCAACACACTCATCAGGGACCTCTGGTTCTCTCAAAACTCAAGTGTGAAAGCATCTTTTCTACACTGGTTGTAATAACATGACTTGCAAGATGCTGCACTATAGCTTGAAACATTGTCATACATATGACATATGAATTACATTGGTGGATAAATGACAATGGCTCAGTTGATAGAGCATTGGCCTTTGGGCCTGAAGGTTG
Organism: Pomatoschistus microps; assembly: GCA_029875035.1. Lineage (NCBI taxonomy): Eukaryota > Metazoa > Chordata > Actinopteri > Gobiiformes > Gobiidae > Pomatoschistus > Pomatoschistus microps. The sequence continues at coordinate 19,219 of JAPMNZ010934059.1, read as the reverse complement.
TGGGTTCGAGCCCACTACAAGACCTACTTCACGACTTCGACTGCTGCCGTTGTGCCCTTGGGCAAGACACTTAACCCCACTTTGCCTGAGGTCCCCACTGAAAGATCTCATCTCCTGTGGACTCACCACCTGCAGGAGGATCAGTGACGGGCTGGTGCTCTGGGTACTGGGTGCATCTCTGACTGTCACACCCCCGACCCAGAAATGGATTAATGGGAAGAAGATGGATGGATGGATGGATAAATGAAATGCATATGCCCAACTTGCTCTATTTCTTATGAAGCCAGTCAATCATTTTCATATCAAAGCTGTAGTACCTGATTTTAAAAACACATTAGAATAAGAAACGAGTGCCTATAGCTCTCACAACTATCACTTTTTACACACTATTTAATATCCATGTATTTTTTGATGCAAAATTGAGTACCAGGGCCCAGCCTATCTGCTCTTAGCATGTAAACGATTTTGTCACAAAATGTTACTTAAACAACACTGATGAGACAAACAAAATGTATTTATTAAACCAAAATATTGACCTAGAGTGTATAATATAGTTGAATTGATTGAATTGAAAAACATGTAAGGACTGATTGACCAGGTTAATTGCCCTGTGCCGTAAAAGTGCATTATTAATTTAATGAAAGATGTTTGAGACCCACCCAGGGCCAGATGTTGCCTGGAGAATTCCAGACACTGAAAAATGGCAGATTAAGGAAATACAGGAATTTCATTCTGGAACCCTGGCCTGATACTTCAATAATTTCCATTCTACGTTATGAGTTGACCTGCAGCACAAGTTTTAAGTTGCAAGAGGACAGAAAATAGAGGAGGTCAACCAAAAAACAAGTATAAACAAGGCTGAGCTACTACTGGAAAGTTAATCCTACAAGTGTGTCAAGCCAAAACCACAGCACACACAACAACAGAGGACGGTGGGCGCAGAAAGAGGCGCTGTGATTCTGACCGTAGGAGACACTTGGTCCCAAAGCAGAAGTACTGAAAGATACGCCTTAAGCAAATGTGATGTCTCAGTGGGAGCTGAACAATCGGCTCCATAATGGCCTAACCAGATAATGCTGTAATGACCCATAAATTATTATCCCCTAAAAGGAATAAAGGTTTGGATTGGCTCTTGAAGCAAGACTGTTTATGTAGCTCATCACATCTATGACAGGCAGGAGGTGGTTCCAAACTCATTTTGCCCTGTGTTGCAATTCATCAGTAAAATAATGTTCATGATTAAATAAGTTTGGAATGGAAATGACATAAGAAGTAAGCTCTATAAGTGTGAATACTGCTGTTGTGTCATTGGCAAGACGTCAACCCTCGTTTAAAAACTCACAAATGTATGTGTAGAAGATCCAGTCATGAGCCAAGTCAGCAAAACAATGCAATCTCAATCTGGAGAGTAGTGACTGATGCTGGTTGAAGGGAAAGACAGTGCACATTACACTATAGGCAACTATGGACACACCAAGTATGAAGTGAATGAAAAATATAATTAAAACAAATACTTTTGTCCACAGTCATTTCATTTCTTCAGAATGTGCTTTATTTGTATATAGAAACATAAAGATGGTCCAGGGCGTGAGGAATGAATATGTATTTTGTTAATTGCGTACTTTACTTTGACAAAGGGAGAATGGCAAAAAAACAATCAGAGGTAAGAAGATCAATAAATAGTTTAAAAGGCTATGTTTAAATATAAAGATTGATTGATTGATGTATTGACTGATTTATCGATATTAAATAACCCAAACTGATGGCAATGGCAAGATAGATAATTTGATATCTTGGCAGATATTGTCAAGAATACATTTACATTTTGTGTCAACAGTAAACACATGCAAAGAGTCCTCACACGTGACGTGCGCTTGGGTACAAAGTACTTTAGCGCCACCATGTGGAGATCACTGACACCACAACTCATCTTCAGATTTGAGATAAAGTCTTCTTGATTAATGTGTTTAATTTCGAATCACAGTGTTGTGATATTGTTATGGTATATACCAACAGTGAATGTTACTACAAGAACTGTATAGGAACTAATTCAAAGTGGGTTAAAAAACTTAAATCTAAAAAACAAAGAGAGCTTCCTCATGTTTTGCACAACAGTTCATTGTTGACAGTGTTGTCCTTTCTGTACAGAAGAAAGGAGTCCTGATCTTCTTCATGTCACAAGAGCCGAAATGTGTTACAAATAAAAGTTCATAATTGAAACAAAGTTATCTGACACTAAAAAATATATATGTTTCTTATTGGGAATGTCTAAAAAATCTCAGATTAATTTAGAAACTGTGCCACAGTTTCTCAGGCTTGTTCTCATAGTCGCTGGAGTGGAGGGCAAATAAATGTCATTCTAATCTAATTCCTCAGCTATGTCACTCATAGGACAGTGGTTCTCAGGTGACGACTAAGGAGATGCATTATAATCCATTTCAAATACATAATGCAGTTGAGATGTAACTGATCACATTAACAGGAAGCCATGTATCTTTATAAGATGCTTATTTAAAACCATTTTACTATTACTGAACCCACCTGGAATCACAGCCTTATGTCAAAATAGTTGTAGCTGAAAAGACATAATAAGACATTCATCAGCGTGTATTGACTGGCAAAGCCTTCTCTCTAAAGTTCCTAAATGTATTTGGATGAACAAGGTCATAAATCAGTTGGACAGTTATGCAATTAGCTTGTCAATCACTTTAATTAAATATTGTAAGATCAGAAATAACTTGGTTTTGTTTTACTGTTTAATGATTTTTTACTAAAATTGTTATTCCAATCCTTAAGGGACTTCTCACTTTTAGTTTTTTAACAAAGACATGAGATCATGCACATTTACAAATAATATGAAACATATGAGGTGAAACAATCATAAAATACGCTTTAGGGTTAGGATTAAAAGCCAGTATTAAAACTCGATATACAAAATGCAACCCCACCCCCAGTTAAATAGAACGGTTTCCAGCTTGGACTAAAACAACGCGAGATGGTCCTCCCTTATATCTATAGGAAATACTGCTTTTCCATCTTTAGTTCTGACTGTGGGCACCAGCAGGATGCCAGTCCCTGTGCACGAGTTGGTTCATATGTCACTATAATGTCACTGATGTTTGCCCCATGTGAGCAGATCTAGAGTAGTCTAAGCAGCTGGAAACAAAAGCATGGATAACTTTCTCCATATCTGGTTTAGACACATTTTCAATTACAGTAATGTTTCATTGTGCGATTGAAAGCTGCTGATACATACATCTTCACATCTTCTTCCGCTTCATCCGTTGCCGGGTCGCGGGGGCAGCAGTCTAAGCAGAGATGCCCAGACTTCCCTATCCACACACACTTCCTCCAGCTCGTCCGGGCTGCTGATGTTAAAGATTTTGTGATTTTTAAAGTTCAGGTCAGAGGAGTAAGACTTCTAACGTATACTTGTTAACGCTTTCTCCTTATTTCTGTGGGGGAAAAAAACAATAATTTCTATAATATCTTAAGTTACACACATACATACATACATCTTCTTCCGCTTCATCCATTGCCGGGTCGCGGATGAAGCGGAAGAAGATGTATGTATCTTAATATCTTAATATCTTAAGTTATTGTTGAAATCCCCTTTATTGTCTAATTGGAAGGGAATGGCTTTGCATCCACTCTCTGATCTCTTGAATACAGTGGCAGTGTCTTTTTTTTTTTTATCAAAGTCACTGGCATAGATTGGTCAAACCCAGATAAGTTCAAGTTCTCCCTTCTCGTCATTTTGACTCAATAAGAAGCAAAGGCGATCACACATTTTACAACATTTATTTGGATGTTTTCATAAATCAAGTGGTACAGCACAAGAAAATGTTCAAGACGCTCCAATGTAAACACAAGTCTCACGAAAGACGTCAAGTATGCAGTGGAAAATGGAGGTGATGCAACATTATCTGTGGTAGCACCCAAAGGTGACGAGTGACAATCCATTGAGTCGATCAGCTGAAGACGAATACATTCATTTTCACTTAACGTTAATATCTTAAAAGTGCACTGTGTGACTTTCCACGGATCTGTAACTTGATGTGGGTACCTGCTTGTTGCCATGGTGATCGGCATGGCAAAACAGTTCGATAGTGACAAGCAGGTAAAAAACACTAAGACAACTAACTGTATTGACAAATGCTAGATATATATATATTTTTCCAAGTTTGATGCAGAAGACATTTTTAACTGAAGGGAATTCCAATGTGTATAAATATATTTCCAGCCAAATCTATTCATTTTTCAATTTTCGTGGGATTTCTTATTTCATTTCTTCGTAATTACTGCTCCGTTTGAGTCTTAAAACCACATCTCACAGCATTTGCACGTGTTGTCTGTAAATAGAGCACTTGTCTATTATGGGAAAACAAAATAGCAGCTCTACTAGACAAGTTGCATAGTGCACCTTTAAGTGTGCAATTATGTAAACAAAATTAAAGACAAAATGACAAATACAAGTTAACCACAACAACTTCCATAAATATAACTATGATATATAAAAATTGGAAAAATATGCATTTACATTTTATAGCAAACATTGCACGGTCTTCAATAAATAGAAAGAACTCGGCTGTAGGCAAAATACAGTTTCAGAGACTACGATTCAAGCTGTTCAAAGATGAAAAGCCCTTGTAACAAAAATTGCAAAAACCAACCATTGCACAGGGACTTCTGAAATCTGTTACACTACCGCAGCAAATGACCGTTAACTGTGCCTCAATTTGAAATTTACTTTAAAACACAAGGCCCCAAAAGAAAGTAGAGCAACATCAAATAATGTAAATCATCTTAAACATACACATTCCCACATTCAAAACTCCACTAAAACAGCTACAATTGCTTTGGATGAGTGAAATGCTGTTACATTTAGTGCCACAATTAAGTACTTACGCTGAAAGTCATAGTAATAGCAGTAGAAGTATCGAAGCTTATCAGCACATTAGTTCAATAGTACATAGAGTAGTAGCATACATAGAGAGGACTGGGAGCAATAAGATGTTGATATTGCATGTTTCCTGTACATGACCCGTTAGTATCTATCATGGAAAGCAGCTTTATGGTGTGACGGGGTTGTTTCTTGATTATTAGAGCTAAGTTAGATGTGACCTTTAAAAGGCAGTGGAGACTAGTTTAGACTGCTGTACAACAGTTAAAGTGTGTTAGTATCATACAGATTACACAAAAAGCAAGCATAGTTTCAAGCTGCACCAAGTAGTTTCTTTGTGAGTGCTATAGGCATGGGAAGACCGAGTCGAATACTGAAAATGATGAAACAATGAACAAACAAGTTTGTAATATAAGTGTGTTAATCATATTTTTGCACTATATTTCTAATTCCTTAGCGATTCTCATTATAGAAATCAAAAGTCTTAATTGTTTCAACATGAGGCCATCCCATGCCTATACAGAATGGACAACAAAGAAATTACTTTGAGACGAAGTGCACATTTTTTGTTTTGCCATTATGCTTACTACTTAGAGGTGCTTTGGAGGACTGCGGCTCTTTAGCCACTCTTTTTATGGCAGTTTTGGAAGGCTGACCTGCCTCTCCTCTCTGCCAGTCCTTCTCTACCCTTTTAGTGGTGAGGACTTCACTCTTACTGGCAGTAAAAGCATGTTTCTCAGCACTTGTGGCTTTGAACCCAGTGGGCTCCTTCTTCACATCTGTCTCGGAGTTGGCTCGTACACGGCTCCTCCTCACTGGTCCCCGCTTATCGGTGCCACTCTCTTGGGATGGCTTTCGTGCATTACCGGCTGCCTGCATGTGTCTGAGGTGACTCTTTGAGGTGGATGGGCTGACTGGGGTTTGAGGTCCTCCTGGGCTTCTGCATTCAGTGGAATTGTTGCGTGTCTCACTACTGCTCCTCTTGATGGGCGCCCCAGGTCTGGTTCTTCTCTCCATTAGCGGGCTAAGTCTTGAGTGGCGCTGGTAGACATAGGCAGAACAGCTTCCGTTACACAGAGGATACCTGATGTGGCATTGAGGACACACAGGCAACCTGGATGCGCTGGCAGGAGATGGCGGGTTGTTGACAGGAGTGAATGGGAATCCTCTCTGGTTTTGGCGAACACCTTTGGGAGAGTTTAATCGAGATGAAGGCGCAGTGTGGGGCCTGGGTGGGTGAGCCAGCGTAGCAGCGGGGAGCCCCTGAGGTCTTTGTCTTGTCCCAGGAGGACGATTGCTTTCCACTTGTACTGTCTGGATTTGAAGCCATTCAAGTTGAAGCAGCCTCTCCAGATACTTCTCTAAAGGCCCCACAGGTTTTGGTCTAGGTGCACCACGGCCCTCTGTGTGAAGGAAGACTGCCAGTTGTCTCAAGCTCCAGCTGTTAAATGGAGGAGGCAGAAAGTCAGGGTAGTTATAGTTGGTTTTTTCATAGTCATCATCCTCATTATCTGTCTCGGCTCCTTGTGGCCCCGGGAAGTCTGGAGGTAAATCAAGGATGTTTATTACTTCAGCACGAAGATTGAGATGAGGGGGGGTACATGGAGTACAAGGGGATGGCAGTATAGGAAGCCTTTCGGAGTCAGAGAGATCACTGGCGCTGTCTGTGTCATCTTCCTTTTGGTTGTAATGCCGGAGAACCTCTGGGATTGGGACTGGAGAGTGAGTCAGGGGATATGCTGGCATTTGTCGTAGCCCTGGAGATATTGGAGAGAGTGGCAGGGACAACGCACGTCGATTCCTCCCCATTGCCCCAAATTTCTGGTTCATATCAATGCTGCATTGAGATAAACGCTGGATCTCTTGCTTTTCCTCTTTTCTTCGGGACGACGACTGCTTTCGAAGTTGTGGCCTAATATACCCTTCTTCTTCAGGGCTATGAAGAGACCAAAGGCATGACCATTAATTTATTGCACAGCCTATAACTATTGCTGTATATTGCTGGCATCATTTCATTAGCCAATCAAGAAAATTACACTATATCTTTTACAATATCAAAACATATTTGAAGTACCTTGACAGCTTGTTTGTGTTCTTTGAAGCCCCAGACTTGAGCTTCACTCCCTTAGAGTGTGCACCCTGTGAAACAAATGTGGAAATTTAGCTATCCTTTTACTGTAACAGTATAACCTGCACAAGGCTTTCAATTACAAAGAAATAAGCTGTACCTTTTGCACTGCTGCCACTGCGTCCCTGTCCTGACCCGGACCTGGGAGACCGTTTTTCACCTGTGTCGTTGCTTTCTTAACCTTGTTGCTTTTCTTTGAACTGTTGATACAGAACATATAGCAGTGCCTTGATAACATATGCTTCCCCCTTCAGACATGGTGTTTCACTGCTTCTAGGCTTACCTGGTCACGGGGCCTGCATTCTCAGTGTTTTTCACCCTGATCTTGTCTTTGGAAACAGCGCGTTTGAGTGTCGTGCCTGCTGTACGCTCCTGCATGATGGGGCCCATGATGCAGGTCAGCAGCTCGGGTGTTGTTGCGGAATCCAGCACAAAACAAATGTGACTGTAGCTAAAGAACCCAGCCTACATCTCGGTCCAGATGCTCTATTCTCACAATCAGGCTGAATACAACCATTGCCCCAAAAGTGCTGCAATGCATCATGCGCAGATACGGAGTCAGTCAGGTGGATTCCTGCAGGAGGATGGTGGATGGACCAGTCTCGCTGCTCAGTCGCCGATGTCTTGCTTCGACACCTCTTTTGAGTCTACACTTCGCGTCGTGTAAAAGGCTGCGGTTTTGGTTAATGAAGCGGTAACATCAAACCTGTATGTTCCTCCCCGATGACATCCTGCTCGTGATAAAAAATGCACGACGGGGAGCAAACCGCGCATACGCTTTGTTTGGCCCACTGACAGATAGCTCTGTTTACCTGCAGCTGAGTGGCTGGCTGCAGACCAGACGAATGGGACGTTGCATTATGGGAGATGTAGTCGGGATAACGATAACTGACGCTACACGGATTAAACTAATGCACCATGAGAATTACGCTTGAAGCATATAAAGGCAAATGACCATAGTAATAGAAAATACAAGTAAATACGTCAAAAATACATTAATGACTTATACAAAGGTTACGTTGGCTCGGATATCACTCTATGTCCCATGATGCTTTGGTCTTCTCCAGTTCCGTGTTGGCTCTCTATGACTTGTGCAGATCTACAATTCAACATACTTAAAACATGAAGCTGGTTCCTCTACACATGTTTGTTATGAATCTGCTAACGTGAACGCGTACATCTGTGGACGCACGATGGCGCATAGACGCACTGGATAAATACAATGCAACTTTAAATGGAGGACCGAGTTCAGAGTGTACCTTTGGCTTAGATGTCACTCTTACATGATCACACTGCAGGTGAGAATTAATAATAATGTTGTCATCGATTCCTCTTTCGTGTAAACATTGACGCGATAGTGTTGAAATAGATTTCAGACGATCTACTTCATGGCACGTACTCACACTAGCAAAATGAGCGCACGCCCACCTTCTGTGTGTCTTTACTATTTACAGTCTATGGTCTTTACAAGGAAATTAACAAATGAATATTGATTTATGTTATTAATATTATATTCAATGTGTGTTACAGCGCCTGACGGTCTAACATGCATAAAGACTGGTTTATTGGAGATCAAAGAATTTCCCCTTCAAAATCTGAACAGCAGAATTCTGCCTCCAGACCCAGCATGACAATCAATTTGACTCAAATACTACATGCTGAAAAACCCAAGACGGAGAGAACACCGGTGCCAATACGCCCCCCCAGCAGTAGCAGGACCACTGTGCCAAGGAAACATGACCCCCACCTGAGCATTTCATGTGAACCAAAGCCAAAACCTATCATTCGTCGCTCACACTCGTTGCCTCCCTCCTCAGAGAAGAAGAAAAAGTGTACAAATGTAGGCGTAAGGTTTGTTGACTCCTTAGGCCTTGATTTGGCAGATGTTCGACTTTTTCAAAAGGGAGATGACCCCTCTGTGCCACCTCATGTTACTTGTAGGTTACTAATGGGTGCTGAGTTGGCAGATGAAAAGCATTTAGAAATCTCCTTGCCGTATTTAAAACCAGTGTTTGATCAACTACCGGGTGATGATCCACATTTTCTCCATCGCCTTAAACAGCAGATGGTCTGTTTGGAAAGGGTCTTGTGTATGGAACTTGGCATAATTGGAATCGTCCAGGTCCTCAATCTAGGCTTTGAGAAGGAGGTTATTGCACGTTATTCATTCACTGAGTGGAAAAGCAGCACTGAAACCAATGCGACCTGGGTGTCATCTGTCACTAAAATGATGGGAGAAGAGGAGCCGCTGAGTTGTGATACGTTTCGCTTCCACTTGCCTGTTCCTCCGTTCCTTCAGCCTGGTGCTGGGTTGGAGTTTGCCATTCAGTTCAAAGCCTCAGGTTGTGAACACTGGGACAACAATAACGGGAAAAATTACAAATTTGTTTGTGAGAGTTATAAGCTCTCAGTGCCACGAGAGTGTGAAGATAGCATGGTGCACTTCATTTAAAAATAAAACACACATGACAAACACTATATTGCACCTTATGGCCTTACATTAAACGAGTGTTTCAGATTCTGTATAATTGTTGCACCTTACTTTTATGTCTGTCTTTGTTCATGTTATGAATTTCTGCCAATTTGCACAAAATATGAACATTAACTTTAACCCCAACACAGAGCACTGTACGCAAAAAAGAACTTAACATGAACAAATGATTTTATGGCGATAGATCTATCATTTATTCTTCATAGTGTGTTTTAATGCTTAATACAATGTTATTCATGTTCACCTTTTGAAATAAAAAAATACCACAACACAGTTTTGATTCTATTCAATAATACATTGAACCACATGTGTGCCCCTACAGAAGCCTTCTGTAATAAGAACTATTAGCGATAAGTAATTTACCTGATGACCCTAACATAACGGTAGAGACTGTTTTTTTCTGATATCTTTTCCCATGGGTGTTTCGCGCTACACCGCAGATGACCAATCAGACGACATTCTCATGAGGAGCTCCCGCTTTAATCTGTCTTCTGCTGCAAACCACTGGAACTGAATAGAGAATGTTTTCTTTTTATAAGTAGACACTTTTAAGTCTATCTCATATCCCAAATTCTGCGATACACTTTCGGAAAGGTACGTAATCGCTGAGCTTCCGTTTATAGTTCCTCTGTACACTATGCTAGCAGCACTCCATTTAAGCTAGTTAGCATCCTGGATCTAGGTTAGCATTTGTAACGCTGGCGGCAAATCACTTTACGACATGGGGATCATTTTCAAGTTGTCTATAGTTGCAAGTCTTGAATCGTGTTAGTTTTTTTCAAAATAATATGGCAATATATTTAAATTGGAGATATATATCTAACACCTTCAAGCTCACAAGCTGAAAAGTTTGAGTTTGATAATGATGGGTGAGATCATGAGCTGTTAACGCTAAGTTACACATACAACAGCCATACAATGTAAAGCACACTGGTATGATAATAGTAATACTGTGTCATGTTAAACTTGGTTTGCATATAAAACATACTTCATATAACCAGTGCAACTAAGTGATTTATCCGAATATTCAGCAGCTCCTTTATATAACTATTCTCTAGTATTAGTGGTAGGGGAAATAACTGTGAAGTACCATGATATTTTGCACACACAGTTATCTGTTTCAATTTAGCTATAATTAAGTCTTGTTTTGTAATAAGGGTCTGTGTCCTGAATGTTCAAGGATAATATTTTTGCACTTAAGTTAAAATGCATACGCAGACCATGTTATATCTGACATTTGAGTTAAGCAGTCTTATTATCCTCAAATTTTTGTAATGCCTTTGAATAATATGAGGGTCATGACTATTGCAGGATCGAGTCGCAATACTTGCTGTAACGCAATGTGTTAAGAATCACAATAATATTGCATTGTGGCTCAAATATTGCAATACTATCACCCCTACATAGCATGGTTTCTTTGACCTATTCTTGCATAATATATATGGCTCATCTGACCAATAATTCACCTGCTGACAGGCCAACTACAGAACAACTGTCATTATAGGCTTTACAATTTTATGTTTTACAGAACGAGTGAGGACACAACATTAAAAAGATGCCACTTAGCGAAAAAACTTTGGTATGGACATATATTTAAAGTAGGTTGAAAACTGCATCAATTTAATACCTGTGTTTCTCTCTCTTAAAAACAGTTAGAAACTATCATTGATGATGCTACGCTAAATTTGCAAATCCAGGCACTTAATTTCTACCTACAAAGAGATTTTGACAAGCATATCACTATACAATGTTCTCAACAGTTTTTGAAGAAACTGGACAAATTCATTTCCAAGGTGAGATCAATGTGGTGCTGAATTGTCTTGACATATGCTCAAAAACACTGGACACATCTTTGCAGAGTTTAGAACAGGGGAATTGTCCAGCTGCCTGTTTGGGTTTTACTGTCATTTTCAAATGTGGCAAGAACTTGAAACTTCCTGCAGGTCAAAGTCTATCTGCTCTAATACCACAAGGCTTAGTCAAGAAGATAAGTATTTAATCTATTTTTAAATAACATAATTGATCACATATATGTTTATTATTTTGTCTTTATTTCACATGTTACAGTGGTTTGAGAAGTGCAGACATTTGTGGGTTCTTGGTGGTTCTTTGAGAGATGAGCTTTTGTTAAATCTAGCGGAGGACTTCCTTGATGCACTAATTGTAAGTTATAACAGGTTTCATGACATCTCAAAGTTATGTGCATTTGTTTGTGAATGGTGTTTTTTTTTTCCTCTAGGAGATTCAAGAGTCTGGAAAAACAGGTATGTTACCATTGAATGTAAGGAATAATGCAGCCTTGTTTTTTTTAATAAATAATGAATATTTTTGTAAAACCTTAACAGGATCCACTCAAGTTACTGAGTCCTTTCTTTATCCCATCAGTCAGATGGCAGTTGACCCCCGAATCAACATCCTAATTCAGAAAGAGGTTAGACATTTTGTCACCAACTCTTACTCAAAAGTAGTGATGATAAAATGTGAATGTATTTTGTGAGTTAGGATTTTTTGTGCATTGATCTCATCGACTAAAAACTAACGATATTATTAACTACAACAAATTGTTTGAAGGCAATTCGTAAGTTCAACCTTATTTTGGACAAAAGCCCAATGGAGCTAAAGAAAGACGGGAAAATGCTACAGTCACAAGAGGCGGCACATGTGATGTATGTTAATAACATTCATGATGAAGACATTAGTCTTAAGGAATTCTTTCAATGTTGTTTTTGTTACACAGGTCTAACCTGGCCAACAGAATAATAGATGGAGGGGGTAAGTCATTAAGCTCTAAGCGTGGTAATTTTTCTAAACATTAATATCTCATCATTATCTATTTGATTTTTCAATTTCTGGTCAAAGGGAGCAGCCCTGTAATTTTAGCAATAGCTAATAACTGTGTATTACTTTTTATGTCTTTGCAGATAAACTATTGACATAGTATGTGGCCACACTGATCTGTAATGTTTTTGTTTTAGATTATGACTTCCAAACAGCTTTGATGGAGGCTTTGTGTAGAATGGCCACATGTGAACAGAGGAGACAGCTGGCAGATCGCTGGTTTACCATGGAATATGTGTCCACAGCATTTGTGAAGATCAAAGATAGCGAGTTTGAGACTGTATAGATCTCTGTGCAATAATAAGTTGTCTTTTTTTTTTATTCAAACTTACCATATCCTCAATTTAATTTCAGGACTGTCGCAAGTTTCTCAACTTGGTCAATGGAATTAAAGGAGACAAAAGAAGGTAATATTTGCTGTTATACAAATCAATTAAAATGGTCTAGCTAAACTAATTTTGGTCTCTTAGCGTTTTCTCATTCCCGTGTCTGGAGGTGTTTTTGGGCAAAAATGAGGTTAGTTTGAATCCAGTTAATCCTTTAATTAATCTATTCCTTTAATTTACCTTTTCTTTAAAATATGAAAAAGTTAGTAATATTACATTTGTCCCTAGCTGCTGATGCCGGCTGATGAGAAGCTGGAGGAATTCTGGATCGATTTCAACATAGGAAGCCACAGCATCTCCTTCTACTTCTCGTTGCCCGATGGAGCACAGGTTCGTCAATGACAAAGGGTGTTGTAAACAAGAGCTTATACAACACACCTTTTATATTTTGTTTTTTAATAAGGAGGAACAGTGGGAAACGATAAGTATAAATGAGAATGAAGTAAAGAGTTATACTGTTAAAGGTAATGTAGAATGCAATTTTTATCCCCCAGATGTTATTTAGACTAAATACTTTACTGATTTTTGTTTAGAAGAGGGCAAGAGGAAAATGCTGAATCTGGATATGTCTGAGGTGGTGATCGTTGGCTCAGTGGATGGGTCCTCTCTCACTATTCACTTCAGCAGTGGCCTGGATATTCTGCCTGTAGTTCAGAAAGTTTTTGGGCCCAAAAAAAACACGGTGGGTAAAAAAAATACTCAAGCCAAAGGACATTGATTTTATTGAGAGCTGACACCTATAGCTCAATCTATTTACCGTATTCGGTTTAATCTTTTTTGCTTTAAAAAAGTACAACCATTTGTGCCAGCTGTGTCCAAGTAAACCTTGACCCTAACATTGTTTACTGATAAAATCTGCAAGGCCTTTGTTTACAAACCCTTTTTGAACTCAGATGAAGTCAAATATGTTAACGCATGAATATGCTCTGTGTAATTTGGTATGTCATTAATTTTGACTTATTTAAAGTCATTTATCACACAGCTATTTAAGGTTTCCTTGTGCAATGAAATTTATAACATTTTTGGTGGTGTTGGCTCAGTATCCTGTGGGTTTGTTTGAACATGTGCTGTTTGTCTCAGAGTTTTGTGAGGAAGACAGGAGCTTCGGTGGTGAAAACTACTGTCAAAATGGTTATTGACCAGAACAGCGCCACCTCTCAGGTAATCACAGTACTTCTTTGTCTACTTTCTACTACTATGCTAGGCCCTCAAAACTAATATTTACAAAAGTCCTTCCTGTTTACAGATTGTCCCAGAAAGCCAAATGTCTCTTGGGGAAAGTGAAAAATGTGGTGGTTCCATGGTGAAATACATTCATGTCATGCAAACATGTTTCTGTTCCTTCTCAATGTTGTTTTGTGAGACACTGCAAGAATGAGTGTGTTTGGTTCAGTAACGATTTTTGTCTGTGTGCAATTACCACACTGGCCAGAAGATGGCATAGCTGCAAAGAAAAACAATTGGAAGAGATGCTTATGTGTTTCTTTCTTGTGAATGTAGTACTTAAATACATACTGTTTACACATGATTTCTACAAGAGTTCTATGAAGGTTCCTTTATAATATTTTCTGTTCAACAGATGAAAACTCCAGCTAAAATGAGGGCATCTGAGTCCACCAACTTTATCAGCAGCAGTGGTGGTGGAGGTGCAAGGTCTGTCTCTTCTGTTCTGCCTGCAGGTGCGTAACTTGAGTTGTCAAAAACCTTTAGATAGTTCTACACTTTGAGATGAAAAACTGTTCTCTTAACTTATATTTTAAAGCTAAACGTAAAGGAAAACCCTCTCTGACGATGGTCTGCTCTGTTGAGAGGCAAGAACCAAATGGCTTTGGTGAATTAAGAACAGCCAAGAGCAGCCTTGACACCACTCCTGTTATTGCCAGAAGAGAACAGGTTTTCTTACAAACTTTTTCCATAGCCAGGCTAAAGTATGTTATGTAAACATTGAACATTTGTGTTCCTGTTTGTGTTGTGTGTGTGTTTACATATTACATTACAGGACATTAATGAAACAAAAAAGATTACATATTTAACAAAACCAAGAGCTACAATTGTATCGGAACCAAAGGAAGTTGAGCCTCCACTGGGTGTGTGTCCTTTTTTCTTATTTCCTCACCACTAAAGTTCTACTAATTGAATAGTTTTGCCTACAGACAGTACATATGTGCCTGACTCACAGCCCACAACAAGTAGAAACATGTAATTATTATTTACAAAGTTTTCTGTAATGAATCCAAATGTATATTTATGAATCCAAATATATATTTATGGTGCTTTAATTGTAGTTCCTCAACATGGCACAAGTTCTCTGTTTCTGAGATGCTGATGTTGCCTACACAAAAAATGGGCTCCTTGCCAAAATCTGGTGAGAATGTTAATTAAACAGTGAGTGCATTATTGGTCATGGCAGTGTACATTTACTTATGTCAAACAAATCTTTCAGAATCTCCACAAAGTTCTGCTCAAAGAAAGTCGGGCCCCTCCTCAGTTCTGAAGACGTCTGCTCCGTCCTCAGGCCCAGTCCATCCTAAGGAGTTCCACACTGAGCTCACTCAGCGTCTACAACAAGTTCTGCATGAGAGGAACAAATCTGCGTCTTCTCAAAACGTTGATTTCCAAAAAGGGAAGGTTTCAGACACCAAGGAAAAGCCAAAAAGCAATAACGCTGTTGTTGCTGTTGCTTCGAATTTACCGGATCTTAAAGAGAAGAGGCCTCAGAGAAGCACCAGGAGCAAAGGGAATAGTAAGCCACAAGTGGAGGAAGACAATTGTGTTATGAGAGCTCCTGGGAGTTCTGCTGTCAAAAGTACTACACTGTCTAAAAAAGAGAAGGTGCTTAATAACAATGTGTATGTAGGGGGTATGTCTCCAACGCTTACTGACTTAGTCCTGCCCTCAGAGAGATGCAGAAGTCACTGGTAAGATGGTGAAGCACATCTCCAGTCATTATGAAGTCAAAGTAAAGGGTAAAAGACTCTCCCAGTTTTTGATACCCCCATCACCACTCATTGGGAGGTAATTATAGCTTAACTATAGCTTCACATCTCATTGTTGCAACACATATTTAATAATGAAAACACTTTTCCATAAGACCTTTCTTCAACATGAAGTGGCACACATGTATGGTAAGTTTGTTTCATTTGCCACTATTGAAATGTAAACCCTGTAAGCTATTGAAGAAACTGAATTTGCTTGTTCTTTAGGGAAATGTCACGACTTTGGTTCAGTCTAAGAGCAAAGAAAAAAGGTAGATTTCAGCAGACTGCATTGATGTTCCTAAAACTAAACCGTTTTTCTTTTTTTAGCCAAGATGTTTTTGCCTTCAATGTTGATACACCACAAAGTATTGGGGTAAACAGGATTGCTGAATAATTTATAATTTACTCATAATATTTACAAAAGTTGAACTTGTATTGCAGATGAACCGAGCTACCACATTCTCTACACGAATTGGGTAAGGGTGATTGCAGTGGACATAACAGTTTTAGTCTGCCTTAATAAGCATTTATTTTTATTTTTTTGTCTTGCAAAAGCTTCTCAGAAGATTCAAGCCTTCGCTCCACTAATAAAAAGCAACAGCCACCTCCTAAAGTACTCATTACATTTTCTGGTACTGTCCCTAAATGAGCAGATTTGTGTAATGAAGTGTCCTTTATCAGACAAAGCGTTATGTGAAGAAGCATCTCTTCAGTGACACTGACACTGACCGCGGCGCTACAGACGTAAGCTGGCTGAGAGAGTCCAGCAGGAAACCCAAACCCAAAGTGACCAAATATCCCAGAGCAGCTCCAACCAAAACTAAAGTGGCCCTAGCTCTGCCTTCATGTGGGGTTAATTTACAATTTAAACTTTAATGGCATACTTTACTATAATGTGATCAACCCTCTCTGCTTTCATTCAGCTGATTCTCCACAGTTGACTGATCCTTACCTAGTACAATGCCCAAAAGCTGCTGTTATTGCTCAATCAACCAAGGTAAAATTTGTTTTCATTTATGTCACTCTGCAGTTTTAAACACGGCCATTGGTTGTCACTGTTGTGCCTTATACAGGTTAAGGCCAAACCGCAGCAGAAAAAAAAGGAGACGTCTGCTGCAGCTCAGAGAGAAGCTGCCATCAGGAGGCCCTCCAGAGCAGCAGCCCACTCCCTAAAAAGCTACAGGGAGATGGACAGTGAGGGGAGCCAGTCAGACTCTGAGCTCTTCAAGGCAATTTGATGTTTGGGCTGATAATGAGGGCTTTTACAAATGTTATATTGTACAATCACTGTTTATTTTTCAGGTTAGAAAATTTGACACAAACAATCTGAATGTAAAAAAGGATAAAAGAAAACTACAATCAAAACCATATGTTGAACCTGAGATCCAAATCAGCAGGCAATCAGACTCAGACGCAGGACACCCAGTTTTTTCAATGGTAGACAACATTTATCAATTTAAATTCATAAATGTAATTTGAAATGACCCATACATTGATTTAGTGGAATTACGAGTTCATGTTCAAATACTGTTGTTATTGCCTTTAGTTTCAGGACTCTTCGATCAATTACTTGTCAGTCTACTGACAGTTGTGTTTTGTGATATAAAATGTGCAAAGGTTAAAAAACTAAGTGCAATTCTAACATAATCTGAAAGTAATGATTGAATTATAACTGAAGTAACTGATTTTGTCATATATTTGACTTTTTTTCTTATTTGACTTTAAGTGTGCAGTAAATGAGACAAAGCAAATTAAGAGGTCCAACTCTGAACGAGTTGTAAACAAAAAACTGCGAACAGAAAATATATGTCAAGATTTTAAAAAGTCACGTGAAGAAGATAAGGTGAGAGCCAAGCTTTTAAAATGTATTTTTCTCTGTTTTTACTATACTATTACTATAACTTATTGTTTCAGTCAGTTAAGCCAGCAAATATTCTTAAGGAAAGTTCCAAAAAGAAGAATGTTGCCCCAGTTAAAGAACAGAGTGGGGCATTGAAGGAGTCCTGGGCCCAACGCCAGGCCATGTCTTCACCACTCTCTTTTATCGAGAGGATGAGATGTAAGGCGCTTCACAAAGTCACAGAAATCAGTGTTAGATAACACTCATTGCATTGCTGTCATTTTATCAATACATGTAAATTTAAGAGCTATGTTCTCCATTCAAATATTTTGTGTGTGAAGATCATTATGAATATTTAAATATCACAAGCACGAAGAAGATAAGCTCAGTAAGTCTGAAATGGGAATGAACTGGAAAGTAACATTAACCAGTTCAAGTGCTGTGAAACTCGACAATGCCACACTATCGTTAAATATAATAATTAGGTAACTTGGTCTCTTGTTACTCAAATGACCTGACTGTTCTCTCACCTTTCAACTGATTATCTTATGTACTGTATATATTGACCCGGTTGTCCACCAGCTGTTTGAACATCTGTGCTTATTTTCATTTGTCACAGCTGCAGAGCGGTCAGGCCCGAGCTTAGATCTGCCTTGTTCCCCAGTTCTGAGCCTTCAGGCGTCCCCTCTCACTTTCTCCCCAAACCCTGATGCTCCAGAGCCCCTGACCCATACCCCGCCGCTGCCCATACCATGCTCCACAGTCACCAGTCCAGGAGACATCAGGGCGCTGAAGCAAAGGGCCCCCAGGACACAGTCCATTAAGTCTGTGACCTCAATGCTCTCACTCACCCAAAGAGGTCACTGCAAACCCTTTGGATCCGGTAGGACTTGTACTGACCAGGTAAATCCCCATTTACTGTATATGTTTTCACAGAACTTTATAAAAAGGATTTATCTTTTTATAC
Source organism: Pomatoschistus microps (assembly GCA_029875035.1). NCBI lineage: Eukaryota > Metazoa > Chordata > Actinopteri > Gobiiformes > Gobiidae > Pomatoschistus > Pomatoschistus microps. Next base: position 688 of record JAPMNZ010934059.1, on the reverse strand, counting down.
TCATGTGTTGAATAAATTATAAAAAAGTTTATTGTCAATAATTTAGCATTTTAAATGTATATGGCTAACAAGCTGACACCTTTCACATTGAGCTGGGCTTGGTTATGGCCCCGTTTAGATGGAGACGCTGCATAACTATTTGCAAAAACGGTCATTCTTTGTATTAAAAGTGTTAAGTGTCTTCATGAAGACTAAAAACCCCCATCAGTATCCGTTACTCATCAACATCCTCCTCAGGCCACCGCAAAGACGTGAAAGAATTCAACATCACTCTGCGTTTAACAGCAACTGTGAAAATGGACACTGAAACTACGGCTTCGCTTTTTTTAGAATTGCTCCTCCATGTAGCATTAGTTGACCCGCCGCCATGTGAAAGAGTCCCCTGCCGCGCATCTCTTCTATTCCACTCTGGAGGCCATTTCTCAACGCTAGCGTTTTCACCCCCTGAAACACCGTCTCCACTTGAACGAAAGGCCAATCAGATACCCAGCTCTGTTGTAGTACTGCCGCAGCGTCTCCGTGTAAACAGCACACTAGCACTGAGGGAATGTGGAGTCTGATCACTCCTCTTTCCCTTTCAACTATTTATTTATTATTTTTAGGGCCGGGACTTTAGCGCGTTAATCACGACCAATTAACGCCAGAAAATTAGCGCGTTACAAATAAAATGACGCATTTAATCTTGAGA
>JAPMNZ010934052.1:0-10073 GCA_029875035.1 Pomatoschistus microps | reverse complement strand
TGCCCAAAAATGACAATTGTGAACCGCTTTGAGGCTCTAAGTTAGAGTGAAAAGGCGGTATATAAATAAATACTTACTTACTTACTTACCCTGTTCCAACTTTTGTCTGCTCACAATATGATTCTATTATTAATTGTGGGCAGCTCCCATACATTTTGAAATCGTATTTGCCTTGTGAAAGATACTATGAAACTTGGGCTTTTGTAAACACAAAAGTGAACAACATGAAGAAGTATAGATGGTACAGTGCTAAATGAAAAGACCCCACTTGGGAAATGGTCACACCAGTATGTGAAACTTATCATTTTTGTTCTTTGTCTGGTAAGGTAACTGTTTTCTATAAAGACAAAAATCATCCTGACTAGAACCAGGTAAGATTAGTCCAGTTCTCAGGTCACTGCTCTGGCTTCCTGTGGCTCAGGGAATAGACTTTAAGCAGCTCTGCTTGTGTAGTCTGTCCATGGCCTCCCACCAAAATAACTCCATGTAATGTTAGTTCCATATGAACCAATCTGACAACCTGAATCTTGGACCTCGTTCTGTAGCCTGAGTCCTGGATCTATAGCCCGTCCGTCCGTGAGGAGCGGATCCCTCTCTCAATGTGGACCTAGGTTTTAGTGATCTTCCTTGCCGATGCTTTTTAGTTAGACTGTTAGGGCACGGTAACATAGGTTTTCACAAACGAACTAGAACAAGTGGCCCGGATCATCGCCACACCGGGGCCTTGCGGACACAGGAGCGCGCTTTAGAGTAAATGGCATGAGCGCTGAGAATCGAATGAATGTGAATGAAAAAGGTATAGCGTATGAGCAGATCGACCGGAGCAGGTTATCAGTGTATGTTGGTGTGTTTTGGCCACAAAATAAAGTTGTTATTGGAATAGCACCACACTGTGACAGTGAGGGTCAGAACAGAAGGTTGTTATCCCCCGTAGGAAACGCTTGCCTTCGCTCCTTTACCACGGTCCAGGGGCTCACATGAAAAGTGTAACACAAGTAAGGAAGAATGCAAAAGTATGCAACTGCGAGTAGAGATGTGTGTGAAAATGCACATCAGCGCGGACAGCAGGAAGACGTAATGTGACGTACAATATCAAGACCCCACCACCCGCCATATTGTAGAACGCCATATTGACCCCCCTCATCTGCGTTCTACAATCGTGCTCAGGCCCACCTCTCCCAAACGTCAAGGACACTCAACTCGACATTCAACAACATTCATGGACATTTATCATAATTCATGGACATTGGTCAGCTGTTCCTTATGAACCAATGGCTCTATGTGTTTTTATCATTGAATTTAACAGTTTTGTTAAATCCTCAGATATATATACAGTTGTGATATAGGGCTATACAAGAATCAATTGAATCAAATTGAATTGAACTGCACATAAAACTGAAGGAAATATGTACTGTGATTAGTTGATATTTCTTGTTTGGTTAAGAATTGCCTTGTGTATGACCTTTACATTACATTTAATTGTGTAACTTCTAAATTCCTTTTTCAGTCATCTCTGTATCCATTGTTGTCTGTTCTGCAATAAAAACAAAACATAGGTTTGATTGTTTGTTTGTTTTTTTAAACTTGTATTTGAGTGTCCAAACACAGAGTATAATGAAGCAACCTTGAACTGGTTACGGGACCTGGTACGCTGCATCTTCAACCCTACATTCTAGGCTAGGCTTAAAACAGTCCTCTTCAGTTTAGCATATTGTTAGGAAGGTAAGACTAAGGCAAGGCTAACAATCTTAGACTTTCAGTCAAGCTGCGTAGGCGGTCAGTTTTTCTGGGAGAAGTATGGTAACTTGAGCACTATCCTCTCCTCCTTCCTACTTTATCTTTCTGCATTATTAGGATTTTGACTGTAGTCTGTTCATTGCTATTCACCCATTATCCCATTGTTTGTTTCATGGTGCGACGACAGGATCCCTGAACCTGGCCTCCTCCACCTACACCTGCGGACTGCCCTGCCCGACCTGTCCACGTTCTGTAGCTTAGGTCTGTAGCCCGTCCGTCCGTGTGGAGCTTTTTCCTTGCCAATGCAGGAGGGTCTGTTTGACAGTTAGTGTCTAACAAAAAGACTGTGGTGATGATCCAGGACACTTTAACATTCTACGACATGTATGGACATTTATCAACATGAGTTCTATATTCTTTTTGTGTGTTCTGTTTAACTCCTCTGAGATGACTACTGTTGTGATTTAGGGCTATACAAGAATAAATTGTATTGTATTGTATTGTAAATGGAAAATAATTCTAATGCTTATGACAATATTATTTGCTCTTTATGTTCACTTAACGTAAATTAAAATAGATACTTGATTATAGAACATTTTCACTAAAGCTCCATCAATTACAAAAAGACATTAAACCCTTCCCATCTGAACATCTGCAATTCCTATAAAATCTTTGCATATTAGTTCTTTGTAAAAAGACAATGACACAAACACTATAGGTCTGTTATTTTGGTCTCTAGGTAAAAAAGTCCAGGCCAATGTAGGGAATATTGAATTTCCTGTTTATCGTTCCAAAGTGAGGAAGATTTAAGTTCTACCAGATGGAAGCCATATGAAAGATTCCAAGGACAGCCTCCCAAAGCCGTATTTTATTAATTCTGACACAAACATAAGTTCAACACTTTGACTTTTGAACTCAATCTATAAGTCAATCTATATCTGTACGGCCTTAACATTTTAATTCTGTTTAAACAGTTACTGTTTCCAATGAGGGTTGTTGTTTATTTATACTAAAAATGTATTTTAAATCCAGCAACAATACTTTTACATTTGCTACACATACAGCATATGCAGGCTTTTGTTGAAGCTATTTTTCACTGAAATATTCAAATACCACACAATCATCATTAGGGATGTGCTAAAATATATCTACAATATAATATAATATTTATATCATGCAATATTTCATTTACTTTTACTATCCACTCAATGTATTTGTATTATGTTTTATCTCCTTATGAAACACATTATTTTCAGGAAAATATCCATCAATCTCTCAAAATTACCTAAATGATACCTAATGATTAACTTCTATTAGTTTTCATGGGACATATCACTCGCAATAATAAGATAAATATATCTTTAATCATCAGTATTGACATTATGTGACAGTATCGTACTGTGAGGGACCCAGAGATTCCCAGTGAAGTCACCTCTCCTTCTTCACCACAAGCACTGCCTGATTAAGAATACTTCTGACTTTCTTATAGATAATAGATTATGTATCTGTTTGGTTTACAAAAAACGAAGGAGTGACTAAAGAACTATGAAAAGAAAATGTGTAAATGTTAAATAATTTGATTTCAGATAGTGGCCAGTCGATATTGTTATTATTGTAAGCTTACAAAAGATTTTCCATTTTTGCTTCTGCTTCGTAAATGTCATATTTATTTTTGTCCATTGGCTCTACATTGTTGTGATATTATTAATATGGGTTAAAGTCCTTTAACTGGCCATCTAATATTGATCTATCTTGATTGGAGTTTTTGTCTCTTTTATTTCTCATTGAAATTGAGAAATAAAAAGAGCACAAGCAGGGACAAACATGTAGTATCTTAAATTATGTATATTTGAGGCCAACTGTGTAAGGCAAAAGAAGAGAGTTTTAGGCACTGTCAGCTCCTGGCTCAGGTCTGTCTCCAAACAGATTTTAATGTTGATTATTGAGATTAAGAAAAGTTGAGAAAGCAATTTTTCAGCCCTAATGACAGCATTTATGGATTTAAACTAAGGTTTACTTTCAGAAAATTTTGAAAAATTGTTTCACTTTAGTCTATTTTCTATGTGAATAGAAATAATAATCAAAAGATTTATGAATCATATACTAGATCGGTGAACCGCAAATTCCAGAATATAGTTTTTGCCTGAATTAATATTTTCGTCATGCAAAATAATCATAATCATCAATGTATTTTGTAGTGATACCAACATAGACTGTAATAAAGAGCCCCCACTATCTACTACTTCTATCTCCCGAGTAATGGGTTTAACATCTAAAGATACCATGTTGGTGACGTAGCAACTCCGAAAAGTGTCTTGATACTGTAGCTACTGTGCTACTGGCTACAGTAGTAGCTACAGTAGCTAGTAGCTACGTGTTATGCGAATGAAAGTATCGAATGTACCTTTGTAACTTATCTTACCTTCTCGTGGTTTGTCAACACCAACCACAGCTGCTGGTGAGCGCCAAAGACACGCATGGTCATGGCGGGCTTTGGTCTTTTTCTTTAAGTTGTCTGTCTGTTAAAGGACTTCTGTCTGTTAAAGGACTTCTGTCTGTTAAAGGACATCTGTCTGCTAAAGGACATCTGTCTGTTACATCTTGGTTCATGGACACACGAGGTAAACAACACCACTTTAGTAAACTTTTAGTAAACTGCTGAAATGACTGGGTTTTCAATGTGGATGGCTTCATCAAATAAAAAATACTTTAAGAACATTAACATCAGTGACGGTAAAATACAAAATGCATTGTTGACTAAGAAAAATGACTATTCCTGTATTGGTAGAATGTGGTTTTTTTTGTTTTTTTTTTTCAAAGGTTTCATTGCAGTGCCTGTACCACAGAGATTGTATGTTCTCTGTCTCCACCTAGCGGACATAAAGTATCTTCTATTGTCTCCTGGAAACATACTGTGAGAAGGGTTCCTACCCAGAATATTACTTTCACTTGAACAGAAGTTGTGTTTTTCCATGATAACTTATTTTGTTTGTTTGAGTCAAAATGATTACATGTGAAAATATTCTTGTTTATTTTCTCAGACTCAGAATAAGGCTTGGACATGAGTCCTGTCACAAAGACTTGTGCTGCAAAGCTGGAGCTTTTATGACCTATCCGTCACCTAAATACAGCTCCTGTATGAGCCACTGCCAAGGGAGGTCTGACCTGGGGCCGGGCGTGACATTTAACGAAGGAGTGCTTCTCACCCAGGAAATCCCATTACAGCAAAGTATGATGGATATCACTATGACTAAACCTCATGACACATAATTTGTTATAATTTGTGAGAAATTGTAAGACCATTTTCACCTTTATTCCTGTCATTCACCTTTAAAGGTAGTATGGTAAAGATGCATGTTTTTGTTTAGAGATGAGGAAACTGACATGAGTGGTGTAGACGATTGTTCAAAAGTTTGCATTGTTACTGAGTATTTTGTCATCAAAAGATGATAGCATTCTAAATATGCAACTTCTCTCCAACCAATGGGCTTAACTGATAGCACTCTTGGGCCAAAGCCGGCTGTGGCTTTGGTGGATGCACTCTTTAGGCAAATGTCATCTGTACTTCCTGCTGTGACACATAATAGGAGCAGTGAAAGTGAAAGCACTGTATGCTTCATATGTTTTTTTATTACAAATGGCCTGCATCGATCTGCACTATAGCCTTTTCTTTTAACTCCATTGATTCCTATACAGAATAAGATGAAATATTCTGCTGTGCTACAATTTGTAATGTTCCTTATTTTTCTGTAATGAACAGGGTGTAAGTGATGCAATAAATATAATCATCTTATGGCACTAACATATCTTTATTCTTAAGGCTGCTGTATTACAAAGTAATATGCATACTAAAACAGATCTTTGACTTTGACATTACTTCAAATTCGGGGTGCAGCTTTAATCAGTTCTCTTGCCGATAATAAGGATTATAAAACTGATACATTTCTTTATTTATCATTTATCCAACAGGAGAACAAAATTTTTTATATAATATTAGTTTCATACAAATCTTGGGAGTCTTAATACATGAAATAAAATCTCAACCATAGATTCTCTCCTTCTAAACGCACATTGAAACACTAGCAGAGGGCCATAGTATATAACACAATAGAACACTGCAGCTTGTGATGACCATGTAACTGGTCACAACAGTGAGATCAACTATCAACACTCGCTGCAGCCAAGTTTTTACTTGACAAGGTTATTTTGTTCACAAAGGTGGAATCAGAGTCATTAAATGTCCTTGTTAATAAGAGGAGCTTGAGTGATGGTCTCTGTCAAGGTGCCTGTCTGCTCTTAACCAACCTGATGGACACAGTCAGATGCAGACTGCTGCTGATGCTGATGGGGATTGTTAAATTAGTCTCAGAGATGTTTATTTATTCATTCGCAACAAAACAAATTCCCTTTCAACCACAGTACTAATGCCTATCATTTATTTCCTATTCTCTTTTTATGTTGTATATTGGAGTTGTTCTGACCTGTGCATGTGTGCTGTTGGACAGATGTTGTCAGCCTTCTGTTCATCACTGTCACATCCTGATGGAAGCACACCTCTCTGTACTACACCAGCTCACACTCTATAATACAATACTCTGGGCCGATATAAAGCATTTAGGATAACAATATCACAATATTGCGGCATTGTTACAATTAAAAAACATTTTTGTAAAATAAAAAACCTGACTTAAATTGCATGTCTTTTTAGATATGTATATCTTTATGGTATATCTTAAGTTTATTCACAAACACAATGTGGACAGATGGTGGTGGACACAACAGAGGTGCAGCTGTTGTAATTGAGTTTATGTCACCATCCTTTTGGTTCGTGGACAGGGACGTTTTCGACTTGAAGCGCATATAAATATTAACACGTTCCTGGCGTCAGTGTTGTCTATTCTATACAAAGCAGAGCAGCACCTAAGAATATTGCATTCATGTAAAGGTGTGAAGCAATCCTGCGGTGTTAAGTTGGCACCTGTGATGGGTGAGATGTGTCATTAGAGAGGCACCACCTCACAATGGAAAAGTCAACTCTGGGGTCATAGTGGGTGCAACTTGTTCAAGCATGGAAATCTAGCACGAATGTGACAGATAAGGCCACATCAATGGGAGATGTAGTGAATCGATTATTGAGCCAAGGACTGCAAATGCCATTTAAAGTCAGGTATTTGGCATATATAAAGAAACGTAATGAAAAAGACCTGCCATTACGATGTACTGCTTAAGGGTTAATAGTCAAGACTTTGGTTGGTTTCATGGTAATGGGTTGATCCATGATGCTTATACAGACAAAAGCAACCCACGTCTTTAGAGTCTGCTCAAAAAAGGAAACGCAGGGTAATAAGTCAGGGTCTGGAAATGCAGACAAAGAATACATTAGAATGATGTTTATTAAGTTACTTTAGTATATTGGTTACTGCACGGAAAGAGGCTTAGACCCGGCAGACAAATGATATGGTACAACATTATTTATTGCATATTGCAGAGAGATATTCCAGTCTTCGAGTTTAAACCTTTGCTTCTGCTCCGTTCTTGGGGTGTCCCTTTTTATACTGGATCCTAAACGGTAATGAATATTCCCTATTAGTGGAGAAGATAGAGCTTGAACAAGTGTGTAATTATTGATAAAATTAGAAGCACCACAAATCTCAGAAGAATATAGCCATCAAGCTAAAATAAATGTATGTGGTGTATTACTTAGAGCTTCTATACAAAATACATTCACTCATGTCTTATGACAATAAATAGGAAAGGTAGTTGTATCCAGAGGCAGTCCTCATCAGGCCTTTTCCACTCTGCTCTGATCACAACGCACAATGAATCTTTGGAGAATCAGACTCAGACAAAAAGGGATATTGGTACGACAAAGCTGCCTGGCTGCTTGATTCACAAAATGGTAGTTAATTTCAGACAGAACAGGAAATGCAGTTACAATATATATTGAAATTTACGTCATCATGAAAAGGCCAAACCCCAGGCGCCTGTTAACTTAAACAACAAAGTCCTTGTGCTCCTTGTGACTTCCACAAGGCCAAATTATTTGTACTCTTTTGTGTTGCGTTTGTCCACCTGTGTAGGTCTCCATTCACCACATAACCCTTACCATTTATTTTGCTATTAAAAAAACCATTCCATTCTATTGGGAGGCTTTGTATTTCTACTGCACTTGTTGCTGAGCTTGGTCGACTTATCTTTGGTAAAGGCCTGAGTCTCTACAAACATAATTTTCAGAATCCAGGACCTCAGATGTTTGAGCCTTTGTTTACACTTGTAGTATTCACCACAGCACTGTTTAGGCCAATGTGTGTGTGGACTTCCATGTTCTTCTTGTGCCTTTCCTCTCCAGGCTGAGAGTGTGACCTCTGTGTGCTGGTGGTAGGTGTTGGTGCAGACAAAACGTGTGCCGTGTTGAAGCCGATTATGGCTCATATTGTCATGCAGGACCACAGCGGTGTTCTCGAAGCCCCTCATCCTTTGGTTTGATTAATACTGCACTGATTGGTTGTTGAGAGGACAGCTGATGACTGATTACTGTGACACGCTGCCTTGTTGTCTGACTTTGTCGAGCCATATTGGAATCAGGCAGAGGCCATCATGCTGCTCTTTCTAATAACTCTCTCAAAAGAGGTCATCAACATAGAATGACATCCCCATATTGAAAATAATTTAGAGCAAGAAGCAGTCTATCATCTGGTCCCATGTGTCACACTTATTAAACTATTGACAGCATCAGAATATAAATCAAGATGTATCTTTCACAACCAAGAGTGTCACGTTTGAAACTTTTTGAGTAATTTGTTGAGTTTGAAAAAGTCAAGCACTTCCTGAAAAATATATAATCAACCAGACAATATTCAAACACCTCCACTACTGCAATTTATTGTTAAGTAACCACACATTTCTCATGAATGAATACTTTCAAAATTGATACATTAATCAAAACAACTTTTTATATGTATTCATTTTCGTCCACATAAAATAATACATCAATGAAAAAAGAATTGTACTCACACACTGAAGGTATCACATACATTCAGATAAAATATTGGCTTTGGTGCTCATCTAATATAAATATTTCAATAGCAAAACTGACTGAAAAGATTTGTTTATGATCTCAAAACATGGCTGTTTGGGGCATGCAGAGGGAAGTTCAAAAATATCATTTTCATAATCCATTCACTCATAATAAATGCAGGCCTATTCATGTCTATGTATAGATAGATAGATAGATAGATAGATAGATAGATAGATAGATAGATAGATAGATACTTTATTAATCCCCCGAAGGAGAAATTCAGGTGTCCAGTAGTAGTAAAAATAAAAAATAAAATTGATCATTCTAATAATAGCCCTTCAGGTCCGAGCAGCAGAGATGGAGTAGCCTCTGGGTGGATCAGGACGGGTTGCAGCATCACAGATGAAGTAGCCTCTGGGTGGAGCAGGACGGGTCAAAGCAGCATAGAAGATGGAGTATTTCAAAAGATGGAGTAGCCGCTTGATTCAGACCATTTTCTCTGCTCTAGTCCAAAGTAAAATGCTAAATGCATCATTAGCATTTTTCAAAAAGTTAGCTTTCCTCCAGTGGATTTTCACCTGATTTGCATGGTTTGGACCGTGAATCCTCTCTGCTCCGGTCTGGACCAGTGCAAAACTTTGCACACTGTACTGAAGCAACATCTCAGGCAACATCTCACACTGTACTGAAGCAACACCTCTGTATACAAGAGGATACAGATATAGTAGGCTTATTATTACACGTTTTCCCCATCTAACCTTGTGTATGTGTTTAGTGCATACACTGTATACAAGTCAGAACTTTCTAGTGGACGATATGTGGGATCTGCAAAGCAACTACTCCTCCTGCTGGTGGAACAGGTTACACAGACAGGATTTATCTGCCAATAAAATACACACCTCTTTTGTGTGTACACACTTACACCCACACACACACGACATGTGTCTAGTGGTGGGGGAAACCGGAGCATACGGAGGAAACTTGCTGAGACATAGGGGGAACGTGCAGACTCCACACAGAATAGGCCCTGTCAGGAAATCAAGATCCTTCTTGCTGTGAAGCACAAGTGCTAACCACTGTGCCACAGTTCCCCCCACCATTTGACACAGTAAGTATGAAACTCTAATTTTTGCTGAGATAATCCATCTATCAAAATGCTGATGAGACCACATTAAAAGCCTCTAAGGCCACAGATTTTGCTTTCCATGGCCAAGTAGATAGGTTGTTGATTATAGATGGTTCTTCGATGACGTCACGCACTACCCACAATTCCGTAGTTCGCCATCTGAGTAGTCAAGCCGCCGCTGGTTGTATGTAA
>JAPMNZ010934013.1:0-11278 GCA_029875035.1 Pomatoschistus microps | reverse complement strand
CACATACTGATCTTATATTTACTGTATAAAAAATGTTGAGGCCCCATTGAATAAACTGAACCTATTGACACACCCAACACGCGCACACAACTACGGTCATTCAATACTGTTCATGGAAACTTTAGATCATACAAAAATAACAATCAACAAATAAATAGACCTAATGAAATATACTTCTTGTATCAGAGTGTATCAAATGTACTCACAAAAATACCAGAGAAACAGGGAAACTATCGCCACGGCCACACCAGCGCACAGTAATCCACATAAGACGTGTTTCCAGTTGTACCTTCTTGTACCTGCCAAAAATCACAAGAAAATGATGATCATACATTACCTACAATGCAATGACGCCCCCCCTTCCACCCACACCCAACCCACAAATGTATAAAAAAGAGGAGGAAAATAGATGGATGGACAATACCTACAATTTTACATTCATTGTTTAAAAACTGCTAATGCTAAAGGTATTCCCAGCCGTATTGGAACTAGCACCATGCACGTTTTTGAAGGATGTGTGTACACTTTTTAGAGAATGCAAAAAGGTTAATGATTGAGGGAAAGTACACATCATCTTCATAATGTTTGACTGTTTGCGGGTGAAGGTTTACTCAACTATTCAGAAGTCTGAGCATCAAATGTCTGAAGAATGTGATAAAAACCTGCGCCTGTACCGGTCTTTTGTGGTAGAAGAACTCCAGGGGCAGTCGTCTGGTGAGTGTTGATGGCGTAAGGATTGGATGGAGTATACTGTGGAGCCATGTGAGGGATAGAGGGGTACAGGCTCTGTTTTGGGACGAAAGGAGGGGGTCTTTCGTCGTCATGGCGAAACCCAATGTTGTCATAGACTGGAGGAGCTGTGGCCTGCACGTTCAGACAATAATCAGTGTTGAAATACAAGTGTTGAAGTATAATATAGGCGTAGCATTGAATCAAGGATTACGACATAGAAAAGAGAATACCCAACAGAATTCAATGGCAAAAGTCACACTACACAAAATAAATGTTCTTAATCAATCAATAATGTGTGCGCCCCTCCTTACTTTATCCACTATTGAACTAGAATGAGAAAAATACCTGATTATTATTCATGTCCAAACACTGCTTTGCTCAGCTTAACCTGAAATTAAAACATGTAAAGTGTATTTAACATAAACAGCTGTTATATTAACTGTAAACACAAAGTTTAATCATAAATACCTAGATATAGCTGTAGATCTGGTGCGTGTGTCCTCCTCTGTGTTGTCCTGTGTTATGGCGGTTTCATTCCACAATTCCACAATTAGGAGCAAAGGCCACACCTTCCCAACTGAGTACGTAAGCCTGCTGTCCAACACTTCATTTAAGCAGCACTTTAACAAGTCAAACAGCAATCTTCGAAACTGCCTGGCATTTTGCAGCCTGTGTGACTAAAGATGAATACTATTATGAAGGTGAACTATATGGACCCATGAGCTTCGAGCACTTTCATTTAAGAGGCATGTAGCATACAGACATTTGGATTAATCCTCACCTGTTCCATCACCGTGTGGTTCGCTGGAGCCACAGTCAGGGACAAGCAGAGGCTACAGGGCATTGTGCGCAGACTCCCATCTCTGCAGGACCTGTACGACGCCAGAGCTCGAGTCCGGGCTGGTCGTATCACAGCAGACCCGTCACCCTGCACATGGTCTGTGCAGTCACTTTAGTGCCCTTTATAAAGCCACTTACTGCCCATCATAGCGTTACTTTACTACTGTCACCTTATTGCACTGCTCACTACATATTGTGTGCACCAAGTGGACTTGTATTTTGTCTACAATTAATTGTAAATCGTAATAATTGTAATTTCTACACCTTAGAAGGTATGCTGATTTTTATTCAGCCTTTACTCTATTATTTATCTCTCTTCCTGTTACTGACATAGCATTAAAAATGATTCTGATTTATCACAAAAATGATTGTTTTCTCCAATAACTCTTGTTAGAAAACTGTGCAAAATGTACAATGTGAAAAAAACAAATATTTTGGACATTCATTCAGAAGTTTTAGTTTGTATCTAAAGTTGGACCTCTTGTTTAATGAGTAATGACTGAACAAATATCTAAGTGGCAAACAAAGGCATGAAAAACATGTGATTTTAAACGGCTCTCAGCTTTCATTAATATTTAACCCATTGGTTAACTATATGTTTTGGGGATGACGTTCACCAGAAACTGAATATATCGTGTGTGTTTGTGTGTACACACACCCAACACATTCTAAAAATACTGCAGCCTTATAGTATTTTTATAAACTGTATGGATAAACTTTGAATACTCACATTTCAAACTCAAGTCTGATACTAATGAATATTAACACTTGACACCACTGAATTATTTTTTTTCCAACAAACTACTTTATCCCCCAGTTAATCAAAAAAAGTTCAACATTTAAAACGGCGGAGACAGGGAGCTGCTGGTGTCCATGTGAATCTGCAGTGGTCATGAAGAAAAGGGTTCAAAAATACAATATTCACACACTTAGTTAGAATAAACAACCTTTATTACAGGTAGCTACCAGTTCAAAATGATACAAAAGGGGGAGAGTTGAGGGTTTTGAGAAGTACAATTCACTGCTTCAGAGTTTCAAAAAAATCTAAATTTCAAATATTTAAAGACGACAGACAACTATTTACACCGCAGTGGTTTCAGCGAAAGAAGTACAATCAAAACATTGAATACAGTAATCATCAGAAAGATGATCAGCCCCCAGAATTTTTAATCTTTCATGATACATAGTTTTTAACCCCTAAAGGGAAACGATAGATCACGATAAAATAATTACATAAACAAGTCTGAAACCCAAATGTAGATTAAAAGCGAGGCTTTTGTTTTTATTGTTAGTACACAACACATTTCAAAAGCAATGGTTTAATATACTCAATAGTTAAATATTAAATATTTATTTAACAAGGAGTGCCACTGGGAGTGTTTAAACCCAAGGCTGTTGACAGTAACAGTCTCCTTCCTTACAGTAACCAGCCAATGAGAGTGAGGGTCCAGCTTTAGAGAAGTTTGGTAGTGTTCTTGGAGCAGAGTTCCTACAGTTTCTGGATGATAATGGATGATGCTCCGCCTCCTCCGTTGCAGATGCCAGCCAGTCCATACTGCCCAGACTTCAGGTTGTGAACCATGTGGCCAACGATCCTTGCACCAGACATTCTAATGTTAAAGTATATTATTAATTTACTTTGTTTATTTACATTTTTTAATTGAATGGACAACTTTGACCTCTTACCCAATGGGGTGTCCAAGAGACACTGCTCCTCCGTTGACATTCACTTTTGCAGGATCAATATCCAGCATCTTAATGTTTGCCAGAACGACCACACTGAAGGCCTCATTGATCTCCCACATGGCGATGTCATCTTTCGTCAGTCCAGCAGCGTCCAGAGCCTGGACATACAAACACAAGCAGTGTTTCAACTCTCCTTTAAACCTTTATCATTGTTTCTCACCTTAGGTACAGCAAACGCAGGGGCAATTGGGAAATCAATGGGAGCAACTGCGGCATCAGCAAAAGCTAAAGGGGAAAGGAACAAAATTAATTCATTTTACAGTATTAACTATGAATATTTACTTTTCAAGCTTTCTACACTGCTTAAAACTAATAAATACAATAGAATATATAATTGAAAATGGAATAATGTTCACAAATTTTGTTTGCAAAACTACATAATACACCAATCAAATTATTTTTAACAATTTATATAAGTACGTATCTATCCATCCATCCCTTTTCTTCCAGTTAGAGCTGCACCCAGTTCACAAGTAAGAATGAAGTAAGTCATCTTTATTCATATAGCAATATAGCTTTATTCTGTCAAACATGTGCTGTAAGTACAACATAACCAATAACTAACTACTACTCATGCTACAGAATGTGTTTTAGTGAGAAACTTACACACAACTCTGGCAAGAGGGGTAACATTCAGCCTCTTTGCAGCATCCGATGTCATCAACACAAGAGCAGCAGCTCCATCATTCAGCGTGCTTGCGTTGGCCGCGGTGACTGTGCCTGAAAAAAACATTCAGTGACATTTGAGCTGGACAAGCAAACAAGAGATTTCCATTGAACAAAGATAATAAACATTACCATTCTCTTTTAGGAAGACTGCCCTCAGTTTGGGGACTTTACTGAAGTCCACTCTCCTCCATTCTTCATCCTCAGACACAACAACATCAGGTTTACCTAGAAACACAGAAAGGAAACAATACTTCTGAAGTTCTATACATTTATATAAATTGTAAATTTAGGGTTAGGGTTAAAACGTTTTGATCCATTATTTTTTTTTGTTTAGTGCACCACGCACAGGGGAAAGCAGAGAAACCGTGAGCAGACGCATCAGTGAAGAGGATGGAGCACTGCAAGTAATCTAAGTAAGTAATCTTTATTTTTATTATGCCTTTCACAGACCAGAGTCACAAAGTGCTTTACAAATGTTGTGGGCATTTGTCTCTCACACAGAGATGGGAGCGTAGTCGCAATACAGGAGGTGCATGCCAGACTTATTACGCATGTTTTTAGTGGTAGGTGAAATCGGAGCACCCGGGGGAAACCTACGCAGACACAAGGAGAACATGCAAACTCCAATCAGAAAGGCCCTGTTCCGACCAAGATTCAAACCCAGGACCTTCTTGCTGAGAAGCGAGAGTGCTATCCACTGTACAGACGCAGCACACACACAGAAACAGCAACCAGTGGCAGGTGAAATTAACCTATGCAACAATTTATTGATTGCAATTAAAAGAGGATATGAGGCAATGCATTAAGGCAATAACTTTCCAGGCCTTAGTTTTAATGTAACTAAAAGCTTGTTGTTACCTCTTTGGGGAATGCTAACTGGTACAATCTCTTTAGCCAGAATTCCAGATTCATATGCTGCTTTGCTGCGACTGTAGGAGCCAATCGCAAAAGTGTCTTGCTCTTCTCTGGTGATGTTGTAGTTCTTGGCTGTGTTTTCTGCACAGTTTCCCTACACAAATCAACAGGGGATTCACATAATGTTAAAAAGCTCATGAGCCAAGACAAACAGTGAGACGAGGAAGGATAATCATCATTAACATGTAGGTCACTTAAATGTATTTTCGGTTGTTAGGTAGGATAACATTAATTACTAAATTCCAGAGAAAAATGTATAATATGAACAAAGATACATCCAATACAAGATGTAAAATGAATAGTAGATGCTTACCATATGAAACTTATTGTAGACATCAGTGAGCCCATCCTTGACAATGAGGTCTTCCATCCTCACTCCTCCATAGGCAGGTGCCTCTCTGGCCATGACATAAGGCACGTTGGACATGCTCTCCATGCCTCCAGCCACCATGACGTCCTAACACATTACACACTACTTACTTGCACCAGTAAAATACAATTATATTCAGTTTAAGGTTATCTTTTTAAGTATATACTGTGCATCTTTGGGTTCATTCAGCGATAAATAAAATGTACAATGTATCCTTGTGGAGAAATAATAATAATGCCTCTCGTCTAAAAGGCTATAATATTACCTGGTGTCCACACATGAGACTCTGAGCGGCCATCATGATGGACTTCATCCCAGATGCACAGACTTTGTTGATGGTTGTTGCAGGAGTGCCAAGTGTTAATCCTGAAATATGTTAATCTTATTAGATATAGAATGTGAATGGCATATAAAATAAAAAAAGATGGAGAATACCTGCACCAAGCAGAGCTTGTCTTGTTGGAGCTTGTCCCTCCCCAGCCTGAAGAACATTACCCATGTAGACTTCCTTTACTTCTTCTGGTGCAATTCCTTCAGTGCATAAAGTTATTAAACTCTCAGCCTCTGTGCTACAATAAAAATAAAAAACCTACCAGCTTGTTCTATAGCTCCTTTTATTGCTACAGAGCCCAGTTTGGTGGCTGGAACAGACGATAAAGAGCTTTTAAAGGAGCCCATTGGTGTGCGCACTGCGCTGACGATAACCACTTCCTAAAATACATACGGAGTACATTCGCACACTTGAATGATAGATTCCAAAACAAATTGTAAATGACAATACAACACTTACATTTAGCGAAGGACGAGATGAGTAGGTTCTTGCAAGGCAGTTGTGACCCTGCAAGAGTACAACATAATACATATACATTATCCAGTTGATAGTAAACCGTCTGGGTGGGTTTGCCAATGACCTGAGGTTCCTGTTCAAATTCTGGACTGTAATTAGTGTAAATATGCAAAACATGCCAAATTACACAAACCTTATCCCAAAAGCAGCCAATTCACTATTTTACCATCTGTGTTGGTTATGTATGTTTATTGTTTTGTTTGAGTATCCAAGTCCCCCACCTCTTATATTATTTTTTTTGTACATTTTGAGTTATACTTATCCAGATTTTAACATTGCGTTTCAATAATGTTTATAAAATAAATATATTGACCAATGAGATTTGTGTCTGAAATAAAGATTAACTAACAAGCTCCCTTTTTCCAAATGTTTTAACTCACAATTTATAGCCCTTCTCAGTGTTTCAAGCATGTGCAGCTCGCACAGACAAAATAGCAATATCAGTTCAGAATCAAAATAAAGAAATTCACCCCTTTTATCGTTTGGTTCTCTGTTTATTCAAGGACGACTCGACCAGGTTAGCTAACCTAGCTTCACCAATGTATGTTGATGTTAGCATAATAGTTAGCATCCTCGTGAATAGCTGTTATAACATTGATTGCGCAGAAAGCAAACTTACCAAGCGTCTGCAAATATGGGCACGCATGGTTAAAAGGCCAGTGGTTGACATTGTGCTTAGGGTGAAGGGACAGTTTAGCAAACACACGCCTGCTGCTCAGAACCACAGCGCGTCACCTTCAGCGATAGAGACTCGTCAGCCAATCACAGAGAGAGGTGTGCACTTCCATTACGTCACTTGTCGCGGTGGATTATGGTTAGTGTAGTAAGAACATTTCATGGATCGGGAACATTTTTGGACGTTTTGCACTGTGAATTGCTCAGAGGGCTCCCTCTGATGGTCATTCGGTTCAATGTACGTTATGGATGATGCATAGACAGTTCCATCAGGGACGCAACGATCTGTGAAACATTATCTACATACACTACATCTGGAATAAAAGAAAAATTCAAACTAAATAAATGCTAGCTCCACCAACTTCATTGTCAGAGAATAGCAGACATAAGGACAAATATACATCCTTTATTGAATAGTTTATAATCTTTTCTTCTCCTCGTTTCTCATTGACCCCATTGTAATATCAGCGCATGCGCCTCTTGTTGTCAGGTGCGCGTTGCTAAGGTCATCTGTTGCTAGGGTAAGTGCATCTTTTAAAAAAGTGTATCTTTTGAATCAGCACATCTGCGCAAAACTTTGGCTGCGATAAGAACACATTGTTGAACTTCACTCGAGGATTTCTTCCAACAAGAGACATCACTGCTGACCAGTGACAAACAAACAGCTGCTGACCACCTGCTGACCCCTGCTGTCCGGACTGTGACACTCTGTTGACCACAAAACATGAGCTTTTCTACTTTCCCTGTTCAGTCCCATATGGGTCTGATGCATTTACTCAGACACACAATGAAAGAGACTGACAAAAATACATTCCATGCAATGGACCTGTCTATGGGTCTTTGGAAGTTCAACAGGTTAATAAAATGTTCTTGAATACTGATGGCACAAGTTCAATAATAAAGTTGACTCAGCGTTTTTGAATGAATGTGTCCCTGTCCTACAGCATCAACACATAGACCAACTTTTCTTGAAACCTTTAGAATTTGTTAATTCAATTACAGGAAGTAAAAACAGAATGCATCCATATTTTAAACATGATTAATCTTACAACATTTCCCAGATATTTTAGATACTATTTAAAACATTTTGTTCTTTTGCTTCTTTACAAGTAAAGGCTACACCAATTGCCATTAAATAGATCTGTCAATTTGTGCAAAAAACATGAGGATCTGGACAGCTTGCCATTTACCTCTAAGCATTTTATTTAAGTGGCACAGTCATTGAAACTATCATGCCAGTGTTTAGCTGCAGTTCATCCATTGGTAGTTGAAAAAAGAGCGAATGACTCTTCCTCTTTTGTAGTCATATTCCATCTGCATGGACCCAGATGACAAATACAGGTATCCTATATCATATAAACACATGTTATTAAACACAACAGGGTACATTGGCCGTACAGTAATTGCGAACAAGAAGCACCTCTGTATTCAAAAGCCGCATCAACTCTAGAAAGGGAATAGTCTCTGTAAATGTATTTTGGGTAGCCGTGATCCATTCGATTCCTGCGCTCGTTATAGCTGAAAAAAAAAAAAAAGATATGTTCTATTCTAATCCAGATTCTAATGTTGGCAATATTAGTCTGTGCACTTGCCTCCAGTACACATTGTTCACAAAATAGAGAGTCTTGCTTGAATAGATTAAATGTACAGCAGCGTCTACCCTTCTGACATATGGAGGAAAGCCAAGATTTCTAAGGGGTTTGGGGTATCCAGGCTGGATGGTGTGTCTTCTAATTTTCCAGTATACCTTGCCTGTAATTCAATTATTGAAAATGTTTCATTGTTTGGAATAGAAGTTTCAGACATAATCTTAAATAATAATTAGTATTGTTTTTACCTTCAATGGCAATCACTGTGCTGTGTCTACCACTGATCTCATAAACAGCATCAACCTTGTTTATTCCTGGCCAAAGAATCTGGATTTTTCTCATCCTTATGCCATCCCAGGACGACCTTCTTCTCCAATAATAGCTGTAAGCAGCATTTGACCACTGAGCAGTGATTCACAAAAATATGTGTTTTTCCTTTTGTTCTTACTTGTCTTTAAAGAAGTACAGAGTGTTGTGGATAGACGAAGCAGCATCCAGAACCAGGTCTGAGCTACATCGATCTGGAACAGGTTCTTGAGTTGGGTCGGGCAGAGGCTGTGGCATTGGACCAGGATTCGCTGTTGGTTCGGGAGCGGTTCCTCTGATACCTCAAATAGAGAGACAGCAACAGATCGTACACATAAACAATACTCACACATGCTCACCATAGAGAGCTTGTATGCCCAGCCTGTCATCCTCTGGAAGGTGGTAACCGTCAGTGGCGACAAACTGATACGTAGGGAACATCAAGGCCGACTGAACCTGTGAATGAGCTAACCCCAAAGCATGCCCGAATTCATGAGCTGCCACCAAAAACAGATTGGTTCCTGTGATGAGATAAAAGTGTGTTATTATTTCACAGTGTCAGCATTAACCATCATCTAAACCAGAACCTGAAGAGGTCAAAGTCCAGCTTTCATCTTCATCAAAATGAGTGTCGCCTCCATGACCTTCACCAGGGGAGAAAGCATGTGCCAGTGTTCCATTTGGCCCATCAAAAGGGAAGAAGTCACCGTGTGCTGGAGTGAGAGGCGCAGTGTGTTGAATATTTAGTAAATTAACTTTTTGTTATAAATACAGAAGTCCTCCATTACATTTGGCTTTAAACATAACCATGAGGTCTGCAGGTCCCGAGTGGATCTGTCTGAATTGTAGAGGAGTAACATCACTGTAGAGCCTAAGAGCTTTGGCCAGAGCACCATCCACCTCGTTCTGGCTCATGGCCGCTGTGTAGTCAGTGACCCTGAAGAGCAAGCATTTCACAAGTATGTTCTCCTCAACGTACGCTCGTTCCATTTACCTGTATGTGATCTCTTTCTTATCCCACTTGGGCTGATTGTCAAAGTACCCATATCTGGCCACATCACTAACCCCACATCGGCGACGGGACATGACATCCAGGGTTTGAGAGTCAAGCTGCCCTGTGACCCCGATCCCAAAGAACTCCTGCATTTTCCTTAACCTGTCCTCAAAGGAGTCCAAAGAGCTTCGACTGACACTGCCCGGAGCACTCACCCCCACATCAGAGAAGAACCGAGATAGGTAATCCTACAATGCAGATACCTCATATCATGATATTGCTTAAAAAAGTCACATTTTGTTGAGTTTTACCTGTGCTTTGGCATTATCCTCCTCAGGCAGTGATTCAGTGGAAGAGGCTCCGAAAAATGCCATTAGCATCATCATCCGAAGCCATACTCGTAAACTTGCTGCTTCCATGGCTCCTGTGTGCAGAAACATGCTTTACACTTGTGTGCAAGCGCAGCAGTAGCAAATGTATCCCGATTGAAAAATCCAATGTAAGCAGAAAAATGAAGAAGTGATTGTGCAACAAAGCATTCCGCCAAGTGTCTGGACAAGTCTATTCGGAAAAACTCTGCATTGAGGGACATGGTCTGATGAGGTCTGACAGGAAGATACAACGGGTCAATGAAGAGAACTAATGTAACTCTGAACAGGACAGCGGGGGTGAACACTGAAGTCAACCTAATTGACCTAAGTTTATTTGACAATTAACATAAAACAGTTTCAAATCTCAAAGATCTAATAACACATTATTATCAGACTCCTAGCAATGTCTAAAAGTAAAAACAGTACCATATAGAAATTGACATATATAAATAGATGAAGATAATTGCTTGCTTGCAATCACGTGACGCATAAACTTTCGGTTAACAAAGTGGTGGTCAGGTCAGCAAAAGTTGCTGCTGATATGCGAAGAAACAGCGACTCCTCCGAGTATTTATTTGCTTTTTGGATATTTCATGACACTAAGGACTTTACTTTTCGTAAAGTCCTTAGTGCGAGGCTCGTTTTTAATCTCTTCATGAAGAATCCTAAAGTATCCATTAAAGGTTTCGCAATTCGATCGGTTAGAAAACTTAAAACAACACATGCAAAAGGCATATTCAACACGCTGCTCTAGTGAACAACTAGCTCGGCTGACCACTACTATTATAGATCCATGGCTGACCACCACTTTGTGATACGCATAAGTAATGAGGCGGATGTGACGTCAATTGCAAGCAAGCAATACTTTTTTGACGGGGAACATCACTTTTTACAATTTGCACTATATGTATTTGTCTTGTAAAAGTTACATTTAATAACAAAATCAGACCATAACATGCTTCTGATGAGAATAGTCAATATTTGGCTTTTTCACTTTTCAGTCTGAAAATGATGAGATGTGGCAGACACCAAAAGTACATGTGAGTACATGTGTGTGCATGTGAAAACCATTGAAAGAACCAAACTGTTTTGAGAGTGAGGAACTATACATGGATTACTACTTCTCACAGAAGTCACCACCTTGTACAGCTCTGGTCATGATTTAAATCAGCTTTTGGAAATGATGGAAAGAGAGTTGCACAAGTTTAAAATGTGGTTCGATAT
>JAPMNZ010934007.1:0-23801 GCA_029875035.1 Pomatoschistus microps | reverse complement strand
TTAGAGATAGGGTGAGGAGCTCAGTCACACGGGAGGAGCTCGGAGTAGAGCCGCTGCTTCTCCACGTTGAGGGGAACCAGTTGAGGTGGCTCGGACATCCTTTCAATCAATGCATTTATTCCTTGTATCAATATATCACTGAGCCCTTTGCAGTTTACCCTGAGTCCCTTGTGTTTAAGTTCTCTGACATAAATTGGGCTTTAATTAAGCACTCACAGACGGCTGTCCTGATTCAACCTCACTGGATTCACCAAGAGCAGATGTTCACCAGCTGTGCCCACTTTCTAAGGCATTTAAGATGGCTGCGATATTTACTCATGTTTCTTACAAACAACAAATAGCTTCTGCCCTATAGTTTTGTCATCTGGTGATTTATTCACTCAAGCAATAAATGAAGAATTTCCAGCAGTAAAACATGAGGCAATTTTGGGAAGTTTCCTGATTCATCCCATAATGGTTGATATGACTGAAAATAAGGCGGCTTTTTTATGTTTCATCACATGCCCAACTGTATGACGGTCATGTTTTGTGAAAAAATACTATAAAGTCAAGGAAATTCACTGTAAATTCAAACATGCCATTGATGGAACAAGTGACCGGAACATGACCTTATTTTGTCTAAAGAAAAATTGGTACGGAGTTTTAAATGAATGAATGCTTTATTTCGAGCCATGGCAGACAAGAACAAACAACAACAGAATAGAAAAAAAACACAATACAATACAAATACAGTAAGTTTTGTTTTATTAACAAAAAGTCAGCTCGAAAAGGAGTAAGCAAATATTTTCCATAATGTGGAAATTGTAGGATCACAACAGTTCACAATGTCGTGGTTTGATCCTTGTCTTGTCCAGATGTGATTTAGTGGTTTTAATCAGCCAACAGCATCACAGTACACGTGCATGAAGTTATTTTTATAGTCATTTTGTGTATTGAATGTTAAATGTAATTTATGGACTTGTTTTGCGGTGTTCTCAATGAGTTGTTTTGTAAGTGTAGTGAGTATACTTTTAATGCATCCAAACTGGAAGTGCTCTCAACCAATCTGCATTTTGATAAACATATACCTGTTGAAATTGTCATTTGGATTTTTTTTTAGTAGTGAATGCAGTTTACTTTATGAATAAGCTTGATAATTGTGTAGTGTTTACATGAGCTGAAGGAGAAGTTTGCTGGTTTGACATGTGACCAGCAGCTAATAAGCAATACATGAACATTTTGTATTGGAATATTATTATTGCATTTCCAATTAAAGCTATGTTTTGTAAAACTTTACTTTTGAGTGGCTTTATTTTTCAAAGATTACCATATAACATAATTTTCAGGCTGTAATACATTTGGGAATTAAATTTGGAGTATGGATGGAGTCGGATAAAATAAATCCACAAATAAGCTGTAACTACACAAACTGAGATTTAACGCAGGGGGCTGCAATAGTTGTCATAGAAAGTGCACTCTCTCCCAAAAAGTAGTAAGTAAGTAATCTTTATTTATATAGCACCTTTCACAGACCAGCATCGCAAAGTGCTTTACAATTGTGGGCATTTGTCTCTCACCCCACACATGGGAGTAGGGTCGCCGTAAAGGAGTTGCATGGCAGACCTATTGTGCATGTTTTTAGTGCAGATAAAGGGACAACATGAAAATTCCACATAGAAAGGAGGTGGAATCAAACCCAGAACCAAGCATCTTAAAAACGTGAAAATTGAAGGTACAGAAGAAGGTTGATACTAATATAGATAGTAATAATAAAGAAGTCTTTTAAGTGATACAAAAATAGTAATCATTTATAAGACTTACAACACCTTGCCCTTGTGGCCCTTGAAGGATCTTATGTGTGCATTGCTACTGATTCAATAAATAATACATTTAATTTGGACAACTAAGAAAACGTTATTTTTTTCATAATTTCCGCTTACTTCATCAAATCCATATTATGACAGAAATGTATTTGTTTATCCTTGCTTTCCCCCATTTCATCCATGATTTGTGACAAGTCAACGGTGCTCTCCAAACGCTTTGCCTTTTTCTTCTTTCGTTTTGTGGATTTCCGTTTTGACACTTCAGCTTCTTCCTCATGATCTGAATTCAATAATGCGTCATCCTGGAACAAAGGGTCACTTGTGTCTTCTGCACCATCTACGCCATCTACGGTCGATTTCTTCTTTGGCCTTTTGGGTTTCTTGGAGAATCTTGGCTTCTTTGCAGATTTGTCCTTTTTCAATAAATCTTCCACTTTTTGGGCAGAAAGGTTGGCTTCGTACGTATTGTCCACCTCCTCCACGATGATGTTCCTGAATTTTCTCTCCTTTGGGTTGTAATTTTCATTTCGCTTGTGCACTAAAGTGTGACGACGCAAGTGGGCCTGGAAAAGGAAATGATCAAAAGGTCAAATCTGTACAAAAAGTTATACATTTCGTGTTGAATTTGGCAAAAGATACAAAATTGTGAAGCTTGAAGTATCTGATTGAGATTCACTTGTTATTGCGCTTAAATACTTAAATAGTACGTTTTGGTACTGTATTTTATAAATTTAAACTTTCAAAATCACATTATATTTTCTACACTTCAATTACCTTGAAAATAACTAAAAGAATTCGATGCCATTTGATTCATAATTCATGCTTGTTTGTCTCATCTTTATTTTCCTGCTTTGAATATTTCTGGATACTGCACCAATACCCAGAAATCATTGCAGCTGGTTGAAATATGTGAATACTTGTGGGCCTCCCATGAAAATCTTACAACTGACCTGTCGCGTGAACTTGTAGCCGCAGTCGACGCATTCAAACTTCCTCTCGCCTTTGTGCCGGTTCAAATGGGCTCGCAGCTGTTCTCGCGCTACGGACAGAGGGAAAAGAAGAAATCGACTTTGGGTTTAGTCAGAAAACAAGATCTGTAGATAAAACAAATGTCTTCCTTTTACTTAAGAGACAACCAATTTCTCATGTATGTATTTATTCAACAAGGAAGTCCCACCACATAAAATCTGCTTTTTAGATGGATGTCTGGCAGAGAGGCACTTTGGCAACCATTAATATTTACTGTGGTATAATAAAAAGAGGTACATCACATATTCTCACATTTTCAGTTTTAGTTGTGTAAAATAATCCAGTAGAGGAAATAATCTTCAATTAAGATTTAAATGAGATCAGGGAGTTCCAAGAGTTCCTTCAGCGGCAGTCAATCATAAATACTTTCCAAGATGATAAAAAAAAAAATACAACATCACAATAATTGAACTGTCTTTTAATATGTATGTTATATGGTTGTATTGTCAAGGACGACACATGGAAAGAAGCATGGAGCTAAATCTGGTGCGGCCATCTTTTGAATGTAACTGCACACACCTCGCTCCCATCCCTCTGTGGAGTGAGAGACAAATGCCCACAATTGTAAAGCGCTTTGTGGCTCTGGTTTGTGAAAGGCGCGATATAAATAAAAATTACTTACTTACTTACTTATATTGTTCTTAATAAATTGAACATAAACAAAAACTCAAGCTACCAGGACATTTTTTCGAACAGCATACATTTGAAATCAAACCCAATTACTGCTGTGAATTTTACATTGAAATCCAGCCCACACATGATAGAAGTATGAAGGACTGAAAACTGGATTTTGCTATAAAAACATGAAAAGGCAGACTGTTTGATCATCAATGCTATATTAGGCAGATGAGAGCGGCCTTGCCTTTGAACGTCCTCCCGCAGATGTTGCAGGAGTGTGGGCGTCCCTCTTGGTGTTTACTCTCCACATGTCGTATCATGGCTCCTTTCTCGGTGAATCGCTGCTGACAGAACTCACAGCTGAAGGGCCGCTCCCCGGTGTGAGTGCGATTGTGTTTCTCCAGAACTCCTGAAATACAAATATGACGGTTCTCTCTAAATGTAGGTCATGCATCACTTTGAATTCAAGGTTTCATCATCATGCTCAGGCTGGGTGTCCACTGACTACGGTCTGGAGACGCCAGAAGAATCTGCATAGTTTCTTATTTTGCCAGACTCAAAAAAATAAATAGGTATATGCTTGTGTTGAGCTCTTGAACCTGTGCAGCTTTGTTTAAAACCGCTTCATAGTGACCAAAGTCAGTATAACAAACAAATTACTGATCAACCCGGTCTAAATGCGTCACGCACTGGAGCCCAATAAGAAAAATGTAAGAAAAATCTACAGAAAATATTGTGTGAGGCGCAATATCAGGGAGCAAGCTGTCCGAGCAGAGTCGCCCAGACATTCCTCTACACAATCTCCAGAGTTGTTCCCGGGACAGCTGAGACACTATGTGAATATGCATACTTTATTCAGCCTCCTCTACACCACTGCAGTTCAAAGCAGCGACAATATCACAGAGGAGCACACACATAGTGCACTCAGAGAAAAGGCAGACGGTGGGATAGGGTGTGGGGTGGAATTCTGTCATGGTTGTCATTTTGAGTTCCTGTTTGATTTTGTATTCTTTGTTCTCCTGTGTCATTTTAAGTTCTACTTCCTGCTACACCTGTGTCTCCCATTTAAATTCCCTTTCCCTATTGTTGTCAGTCCATTGTGTGTTTGTTCCTTGGTTCTTCTTTGTCCCCAGCTCCTTTTCAACAATCAGTTGAGTTTTATTTTTGTATTATTGTTTATTCAATTATTATTTTGGCAGTATTGTATTTTGGGTCCTTCCTCCTTATTGAAACGTGACAAATCCATCCAACAGTGCTTGAACGCATACAGTACGCTTTCCCAGCCCTGACACAAAGTCCTGACCCCTCACCTTGAGTCCTAAATGTTTTCCCGCATAGGTGACACTGAAACGGCCTTTCCCCAGAGTGCACCAGCATGTGCATGTTCAGATTGTTCTTCTGTGTGAATGCGTGGCCACATTCAGAGCACACAAAGGGCTTGTAGCGTCTGGAAACAACATGTAACAATAATTAAATATCACACTCCAAGTTCATGATTCAGTATATTCTAAGGGACATTTTCCACCCTGTCTAGATATAATATACACCATTGTGACTCGAGCCACGGAAACCCATGGATGAAAAATCAGGCAACAAGAAACAAAAACTGCTGTAGTCTGGAATAATAGTTGCATAATAATGTGTTGAGTCACTTGTGCACCTGTGGATGGCCTTGATGTGCATCTTGAGTCCGTTTCGAGTTGTGGCTTGGTGGCCACACTCCTCGCACACAAAAAGCTTCTCCCCTTTATGTTTGGAGGATTCATGGCTCCGCAGCTCGCTCTTGGTCATAAAGGACTTGTCACACTCAGGACACTACAAAGCAACATACGATTATTTACCGGTAATTAAACACAATAATTGAAGGCACACTACAGGCCAGCTTTCACGCCAATATTTCATTTGCCAGAGTGAATGAGAGTTGCCAGTGTTTTCTGGACAATTAGAAATATTGGAGTTTGGATGTTACTCGATGTGTGCAGATTATACAAAAGTAAAAAAATAAGCATGGGGTTATTCAACATTTCACTTATAATGTACTCAACATATTATAAACTCAAATTTACATCTATTATTCAATTTTTAATAATGTTATAATCGTTTACTTATCTTTTGCAAAGCAATTCATGCATGCTTCATAAAGGAGGGCCAATGTGATCGATTAATTGATTTCGAGTGAAAATGGAAAAACAATGTGTGGTCTTACTGCATGAGGCTTTGGAAAGCCATGAAGCTTCATCATGTGGTTGTTAAGATGTTTCTTCAGCATAAACTGCTCCGAACACAACGGACACTGTAAATATATCGGAAAATGACGATGTTCAAACCCAAACATCTCCAGAACTGTCCTTTATTAACTTTGACCACAAGATGATGAATGACTGAACTACACAGGGTGTGTGTAACCCTCAGATTGTGTAACTCAGTTGTAGCATACCTGGTTGGGCATCACTCCAGTGTGCGTCACCAAGTGTACAACCAGCTGCTGTTTTCGGGAAAACGTTTCAGAGCAGGTGGGACATGTATGAGTCTGTCAACACGACGTAAAACATAATGTTCATTATTTATACACAATAATAAGACCGTTTTCAACTGAGAATGGTCAAAATAATGATTAGTTATCAATGGTGGTCTCCGAGTCCCAGGCTCAGATCATGATTCTTACCTGAGCAGTGACTGCACAGTTCTTGGCTTCGTGCTCCTGAAGATTCTCTTTTCTGAAGTATCTTTTTCCGCATTTACCACAAGAAAATGGCTTTTCTCCAGTGTGCCGCCTAACCACAAACACATCTTATGAAAACAGCTTTTAATCAAGTTATAACAGTTTACCCATAATATTATCTTTAAAGTTGTTATACCTGATCATGCAAAAAATTAAATGTGGTTTTTTTCATTTTCACATGGATCAGTGACATTGTAAGGTGTACCTATTGTGGACTTTAAGGTAGTACTTGCTCTTGAAGCTCTTGTTACAAACGGGACATTGAACTCCACTCTCCTTCTCTCCTTTGTCTCCGCTCACTTTATTTGGGTCACTTTTACTCTGCAGTTTCCTCTTTTTCTCTGGCGTTGCTGCTGGAGTCTCAGGTTCATTACAGTCCCAAGAATCAAGAGAGTTTTCCACAAAATCTTCAAAGTCCGGATCATTTCCATCATCTCCATCATGTACCAAGGGATCTGAGTGCTCTTGCTCAGTCTGTCCACTAGGAGGCTACAAACAGCAAAGTAAAGACTATTAGAACGATACAATTGTTTTCTGACTAAAATAAGATTTGCCAATGGAACACGCATACAGTGGATACTGGAAATGTACACAAACTTGGTGAAGACAAAATATGTATTAGTATGAGATAAATAATTCAGAAGAATTAATTACCAAACTTGAAGCATGAGAAAGAACTTTGGTAAACCTGATGAATAAAGAATATGACATGTCTGCTTACATATGTACACTTCCTGCTTCCGCTGCATGTACTAATGTACTGTTGAATAAAACAAGGACAAGTGAACCTGTGCACCTGTGTGTTGTCATTTACAATGCGAGTAATAATACAGCTACTGAGCAATTGGAAAGTAATTTGGCTCATTGTTTGCACCATGGGCCAAAGGAAATTCCTAGTTTGTGACTTGCTGCTACTTACAATGGCAATAAAATAATTCTGATCCTAATGTCCAACAGTGACTGACCTCACATTCACCCACTGCCTGTTCTGGATTTGGTGTAACCACTTGCTCAGGAAAAACATTTTTGTTCTGGTCATTCTCAGGTTCTTGAGTCAGAAGAGTTTTGGGGCATTTGACCACGCGGCCGGAGCGAGTGGTTTTGGGGACTTCACTCTCCTCTGCATCACTGCGTTCATCACCAGTTTTATTCATAGGCAGTTCTTTCATCTCTGGAATGCCATTATCATTGGTCGTTATGGTGCTCTTTTTGGGCCGGCCTCTTTTGCGCTTCATAGTTTCTTCAAGAGGTTGAGTGAACCGTTCACACATCGCGATCACGTCTGGGACATGGAGGCTTGTGGCCACATGTTGTACTTTATGAACATTTTTATTGTCCAGTGGAAGCTCTCCTGTGTAGATGAAGTCCAACAATAACTCCAGTCCCTCATCTGGACATTCAGTCAGACTGATCACCATAGCGTCCTGGACAAAACAGGCAGTTCAACATTAGAAGGTTCAGTGATAATTCTTTAGCTTTATTGAATTTTCGTTTTCACAGAATAAACTGCTCCTAATATGATTTTTATCTGTCAGTTAGATCTAGATGCTAGGATCTCAGTTAGACCTAGCAAGAAATTTACAAACAACTATAAACATAAGTGTGCGTAATCTACTTATCTTGTTAAGTTCTGCAGTACTGTACTGTCCAAAACATTCCTCAAAATGTCTCGACTGATTCTGGTCACCCCCATAATGTCACCATCATTGAAGTTTCCTGAAGATTTGTGCCAAATCCCCCCATAATTTTCTGACTTATGCTTCAAGGTGAAGCTTTAAGATTATTTACGGGTTTATTATTTGGGGTTTTGAGAAACATGGGTACACAATGGATCTATAATAATAACGGGGTACACTTGCTGATGTTGGACAGTTGTACCTGTGCGTTGTCCTGGAACATTTCACTGAAACAGGCGAGGACGTTCCTGTGGGCCAGACGCACCAGACCGTCCCCCGCGCTCAGAGCTGCATCACACAGCTTCCCCAGGGCCCTCTGCTGGTTCAGCACAGAAAGGACATGCTGTGCATGGCCTGCTCTGGACATCTTAAAGCTGCCTGCAAAACAAGAGGGAATGGCAAAGCCTTGCTCAAAACTCAGATTTGTAAACCTTTTGGAGGTGGGCAGAGAACTGTGAAATAAATGTTTGTTTGAAAAAACAATGCAACGCAAGGCCGTTATATCGAAACATTTATTACCATTAGTTTACTCTTTATTTGAAAGGGAGAGCACACAGCAACATCAAGCTCAAAGACGGATATGTTCTGCAACAGATTGTAGTTACACAGTTCATTTCCATCTGCTGTCCCCACAATGAATATGAATAAAACATCATGTACTATAGTCCAATATTGCCAATATAATCACACCTGTAATAGTCAAATTTTCTCTTGCAACTTTGAGGTTTACATTTACATTTATTTCAACTCATATTTAAAATGAGTAGAAAGTATATATGTTGGTGTCTAAAGCATAGATTAGTCAGTACATGTAAAAGGTTTTCAGAAATACCTGTGCGGTTTTAATGTTTATGATTTATGTTATGATTTATGCCTTATGTGATATGGGCTGTATACGGTCTATGGCTGTGATGCACTTCGTGTTACCTTGTGTAGGAAAAGAACTCTAAAAATAAAAATAAAGGCTGATACTGGAAACCAGCATAAAAAAGCAACAAAAAAAGATTACTCCACCTCTGTAACAAAGTGGAGTAACTTACATAATTTTGTGATTATCAAATTACATAAAATCAAAAAATAAAAGACTGAACTAAGAGTGAATTCATAGTGGGGTATATATTGTGATTGCTGCTTAGTGTACAATCGTAAACCTTACACGTATTTTACAATGCTTTATATTGTTTATTCCGTTTGTGAATAACAGGCAACGGGTGTTCATCTTATCATGGAAAATGGTCAAATCCCTGGCTACGCACCTCACGTTTACAGCGACACACGAATCTTTCAAGACGATCCCTAAGCACCCATCCTGTGCAAGTGCAGGGGTATCAGTGTCGCTCCAATTCCATTGAAATCGGTAGATTAACAAGGCGAATTACTAATTAAAATAATGTATCTAATTTGTTTGAAAGAAAAAGAGTTGAATGCGCGAGTGTTTTGAAGCTAAACTGGGCCCTGAAATTGCTAATGGAACCGGAAGTGTCGTCAAACTCGTCGTAAACTCGTTGTGAAATGAGGTTTATTTCCATTACAACAAAAAATATGACAAAACAGACATAGCACTGTATTCGGGACACAATAATAGTTACTTTAACATTCATGAATGCACACACTTACAATAGTTGTGGCACGTTGTTTACGCAGTGAACAACATGTGAAGAACACTTATCAGAGTTGCCAGGTCCGCTTCACTGGCAATTTTGGATTTTACTTTTTTTTTTGGTCAGTTGCATGTAATGATTTGAAAAGTATAAACTAGGTGCCTTTATTTGGGACTTATTCTTCATAAAATATCACTCGTTACTATTATTAAGAGCATTATTATTACAGGGGCCTGAATGCTGGTTGGTTGCTGTCCAATTACCTGGCAACTCCACTCTGGACCGTGTTTGGCTCACACATGCGGCTAACGCTAAGCTAACTCACAGCGCTGTTCCCAAGACATATGCGTGGGTCGTTATTAAGTGAATGTGGTGTGTTGTAAGATAATACCTTTCCTTATGTGTGATTTCGCAGAATTCGCACAGCTCGTAGGTAAGTTTTATTCATGGGTTGCCATCTTGCTAGCTTTTGAATAGTTAGCCGCGATCGTTTGTTGTCACAATTGAACTAACGTTAAACAAAATTACTCAATATTTGATCTCACTTATCAATTTCCCCGCAGTTCTGTATTTTCCAAGCATCCTAGCACATGAGATCGTTTAACGTTAACGTGAAGAATATCCTATCAGTTTCACTGGTGCAGAGAAATGTCACTCGATGATGTGACCACACTGTAACAAATGTAGCTTGTTAATGCATCAGTTAAAGCTGGACTACCTACTGGACTTGCCTAGTTACACAACTAACGCTAGGTAACAGAACCAATGTAACTTGCTTGTATGCTTGTCAAATAATATTTTTTCATTAACTAAAAAGAGTACCAGCCAGTCAGCTCTTAGTGTAAAATATGTTTTCCTAATAAGATATAGTCTGCATGTTGTTGTCTGATTTGCTCACAACATCTTACGTAAATAGGACTCTTTCTATTGGGACAAAGAAAATGTATATGAAACAAAAAGGTTTGATACTCCAGCTTTAAAGTTGTCATTTCATTCATTTGCATGTTTCAACTAGGTCACTGCCTTAAAGATGGATAGATCACAACGTATTAGCCTATGTAACAACTTGGTTCAGCTTGGGTGTAACAATGGAACCCGAATGTTGAAGTAGTAATACAGAACAGGCTACATAAGCATAATGCAATACTAACTTGCTCTCAAAGACTATCAAGTGGCACAAAAACACAAAGGTGTGAATGAATCCGGAGATAATCTGCAAATAACACCTTAAAACAAGCTAAATGTTGCTGAAGTTGGGTATTTCAATTTGGTGAATTGAAAATCATAGATCCAGAATGTGACACCGTGGTATTGACTGAATCAACAAAGCTTTGTCTCATTTTGAGGAATTCAAATTTTTCTACATTTACCCATAACCTTATTGCATAAGATCATCTTTATTATTGGTTGGGATATGCGTCTGCATACACACAGTCACAGATATGATTAAACTAACCGGCAAACCTATGGAGTTTTTTGCCACCTATTTTTTGTTAATCCTTAATCTAACAGTATCTTTCTGTTTTCAGACCATTTCATTATTAAACTTCTTGCACTATGAAGGTCAAAAGAAGTGCACAGAATAGAGGACATGGCAAATCGCAAAAGTGGAAAAACGCTAAACGGTGCAGACCAAAGAATGTTACTTCATCCGACCTAACCTCCAGCCCTGCCGTGGCTCGACTCATCAATGAACATCATGTCTTAACAAAGAAAAAGCCCAACATCAAAAGACTAGAGACTAAGCCTAAATCAACCTTGGACTCCAAAAAGACTGGGCCGCAGAAGTTTTATGCTCACACTAATGGGAATTCTGGCTCTGCAATGGAAGAGGCTGAGGAAATGGACCAAATGTGCTTTTCCGGGTTCAGTCGGCATGGAAATGGTTTGTTAACGGAGTTAATAGACGATAAGCAGTTTCTGGAACCCGGCAGGCTGGAGGGCAGCGCGCTTCACCACTGCGCCATAAGAGACGATAAGAAGAATCATGCTGTTGTGGTCATGCAGAAGGATCAGGTACAAATCCCAGAGTGTGTGTGTTTTGATGTTATATATTTGTTGTTTTCATAATAATCCTAGTGTGGCAAAGTGAAATCTTTATGTGCACCTAATTAAATAGATGGACAATATTCATTATTGAACAGTAGTCTGAACAGTCTTTTACTCCCATTGTAATTTGGACTGTGGGGATAGATTCAGTAGTTAACATCCATGGGTAATATTTTTTACAAATAGGTCAAGATGTTTCAGAACATGTACAACACCAATCCATCTAACATGATGACGTTCATTTGGACATGCATTTTTTGGTTGAAGACATTTCAGTATCATCTTTTACTGTACTTCATCATTTATATAACGTTATTTCAGATATTTTGGCAATTTTTTACTCAACCCCCTTCCCCCCTGTCCCTCCACCATCTGCAAACCTAGCTTGTTATTCTTCTTGTCTCTGTAGACCTTGTGTTTCCGTGGTAAGTGCTTCCTGACGTGCCTTTACGGCCGTGTGGAGGTGATGGGCTTTACCATAGAAGAGGGTCAGCAGCCATACCCGCTCTTCTCTCCAGCCTCACACAGCCCAATCACCGTCAAAGCCACAGACACCGAAAATACCGGTTTGAATGAGGACACCGCGCACCTGTCAGACATCCTCAGAGACTATCTCACGTCAGGTAAATGCAAGCAGTCACAGGTTAACGCATTTGACAAGACTCGCCTTGTAGTAAATGGCTCACAATGAAATATTCATCATCCTAACCATGAAGATCAGGACTAATGTGAAATTAGTTATTTATTTTTTTAGCTCTAATAGAATATCAAAATGTTTAATTATTAATACAACACCTTTTATTGTTTGCTGCTGGTTACTGCTTTACCATGTATAGAGATAGTGGTTATGTTAGGCTGCAATGGTCTATTCTCTGCATTTTATTTTTTAATGGGTGTATTTCCAGGATCCAGGAAGAAGTTGATCGGTAAAGTGATTCGGGACTCCTCTATCATTTTATTGGAGCCTATGGAGTCAACGTTGACAAGATTTCTGTCCAGTTTCCCAGATCTTAGTGAATTATTCAGTCCTCCAGCGGTATGCATAATTTTCAATACTAATTCATAATTTCATGATAACATGGTCTCATGTCTAATATGTGCCTTTCAGAGTGAACTTCAATCTGCTGTTCTTGACACTCCACTAAATGGTCTTGGTATAATTCCTCTGTCAAGTAACATAGAAGGCATAAAGTGCTCAAAAAGTCTCAAGAATGTCTTTAACACACTGATTGATGCTTGTAAAGGTAAATGGGAGAAATTGTTTTTAAATTGTATTTAAATTTGTCCGTTTTTACATCTCAACCAACCTGTTCTCACAGGAGACATGGATGATACAGTTATACTGGTTTGTGGAGCCAAGAATGTAGGGAAGTCAACGTTTATCAGAATTCTCACTAATACTTTGTTAAATCAGTAAGTAATTCATTTCATTTTTGGTTTATCTCGTCATATTTATCTTTGATATGTTGATAAATATTGTGTTTGCAGCACTGGGAGTGTGGAGTATTTGGAGGGAGACCTGGGACAAACAGAATTTACTCCCCCGGGATGTCTATGTTTGACGACTGTTAGTGAACCACTTTTAGGTTTGTTGAATTATTTTACAATTATGTACAAGGCACACATTCAAAGCTTCAGCTTAAAAATGTACGTAACTTCAAATCACATTACCCCAATTTTGTTACAACCCTGCTCAGCTAGGGAGGTAACAAAAAACCAAGATGTTAAATGGAAAAGAAAGTATTTTGATAACAAGGATGTAAATGATTAGGTGACATAATCCAAAAGGACACAATGTCACAACTGCGTTACCAAACTAAACCTAGCCTAAAAACTCCACAATGATCCATACTGAAGCTAAACACTAATCTTACTGCTGTCCCAACAAAAGTGAAGTGTCACAAAAACAAAAAGTGACAACTAAGAAGAGACAGACCAAATAAAAGCTGTAAGAACGACTTTAACCCAATATCTGAGACATAAAGATCTTGCATTAACTGCATTAAAGTTGACACCCCACTTTCAAGTGGCAATTGCTTGCGAGAGTCTGAGACTGAATATTATTCCATTTTCAGGTCCTCCGTTCACGCACCAGTCCACGCCAGAGCACATGATCTACTATGGCCAGTCGTCCTGTGAATCGGACCTGGACCGGTACCTAGAGGCTCTGAAGTGTTTGTGGCACAGACTTCCACAGAGCAGAGAAGGACCACTCATCATCAACACCATGGGCTGGGTCAAAGGTGGGCTCAATACGCTAACTTTGTTTTGTATCATTTGTTAGTAGTTTGTCGTGTGGACATATTTTGACCATTTGGAAGCCCTCCAGCAGTGCCCTCAGGGTACATTTACTCCTTTTTGGGAAGCTTATCTGTACATGAAAACACAAAAGTGTATTATTGCAGTGGAGTCAGTTTTTTGATGCCAATGGTTGAATTATCTATTCAACCATATATATAACCCTAACCCTATATATATTTATGTACGTACGTTCATACATTTTTTGTTTACGGGTTAGGGTTAGGGTTAGGGTTAGGGTTACGTAAGTGACTGTTATTGTTTTGTCTTTTAGTGTACATACGTTTTTGATAATAGATAATCTATCTTTGGCAAATAAACTGCTGTTGTTTTGGCAGGGCAAGAATATATTCACATTGCTTGAATTGGTGTATACTGCACTAGCGTATGCAGTATTTTATACTGCTTCTTTATTAAGCTACAGATAGATTTACTTTCTCAAAGTATAGAGTTGTGGTATTCTTTATATTAACTTTTTTGTTGGGAGTCCCTCATTCCTACTGTTTTGTAACTTGTGATGCAACACTGAAATGTCCCCACCCTGAGATGAATAAAGGATGTCTTAATCTTAATTGATTTGTTTTTAACCAAAATGCTCAAGTGCTTAGCTGTGAGTGGGTAACCTAGTTATAGGACGAGGTAATTTTTATCTCACCATAGGAGGTATTCTGTCATTTGCATCAAGTGGTTTGAATATTCAGTGCTTCTTGTGTGCAGGGTTCGGGCTGCAGCTGCTGGTGGATATGCTGCGCTTCTTCCCGGTGACTCATGTGGTGCAGTTGGGCTACGGTGGGACTCAGCAGTGTCCCTCCCTCACACCAGAGTTCATGAGGACTGCACAGGGATATCAGACCCATCCTCCGGCTCAGTCTGCACTCGACGACATCTCAGAGAGCTCCAGTCTGCCCAGAACATTTGTCCACCTGCCGGTTCAGTCGGAGTTTGAGGGAGTAGGGACCCAAGGGAAAGCGTAAGAACAACATTTCCTCTATGGGGTATTATCTTATAGTTATAAACGTGAACGTACCTCTTTGGGCTAATTGGCAGATGCAGGTGTTATACAACCTGACTGGTATGTACAGTCAGTGCTCGAGACCAAAGGAACCGTGTGTGTTTAAAAACAATTATTTTTTCAAGGCTGTCTCCAAAGCAATCTCCTAGTTTGTGACTTCTTGTTAGTCACATGGCAATAACAGGATTCTGATTCTGAAATGCCATGGAGTGAGTCAGAGCAGTCTCTGGCAGCTATAGTCCTTTGAAGTGAACAGATAAACGGTTAAAAGCTCCAACAATAATCTGCGACTCCACTGGCCCATCTGCACTAAGCCGTGTGAGACCCCCTTGTGATGTTTTATTTTATTGAAAAAACTAGTCAGTGTGAGCCAGAGGTTTGACCAAGAAGCAACACATTTCATAATTTTAAGCTGCATGATCAAGTATTTTGACAAAATAGATCTTATGGAGCTGAAACATTGACTACTTGCTACTACTGTGTGAATTAAAGGAAACATCAGCGCACTAATGAACTGCGAGAGCTGTCTTTGCTGTCTTACCTGAGTCGACTCCAGTCTCCAGACCCTGGACCGGTCAGGCCTCTGCACAGTCTCACTCCCTACCAGGTACTTTCCACACAATATATGTTCTCTAGAAAAATTGCCTTATATGTCAATATGGTTATATTGTAAGTTGAATATATTTTTCTGAAGTGATTTATTGAACCCCACATGATACTAAATACATGTTCTTACAACACACTGAATCCATGGTACTTTTTTCTCTGTCAAACAAGTATTGTCTCTCAAGTAGTTTATTGGAAATACCAGAAAACTTCTATAAGTGACATAAGTGCATTTCACTACCTTTTGCTACATCTTGTACTTGATTCTGTTTTTGTGAATAGGCATAGGCAAAAAGTGTCAGACACTAACCAAAGAAAAAATCAAATGTTCAACATTTCTGTTTTTTGTGTTCTTTTCAGGTGCCTCAGAGCGCGGTGGCCCTGGGTGTGCTTCATTGTACAGTGCCTCCGAGTCACATGCTCCATGCTGCTAATGGCAGCCTGGTGGCGCTGTGCTGCGTGGTAGAGAAAGTTACTAACAGGGGGAACCCTGTGCTGTTGTCCCAGGCGCCGCTGTGCTCCTGTGTTGGATTTGGTGAGTACTGGCCTGGTGTTTCCTGAGATCCTTTTCTCACAAAGAGGAAATTCTACAGTTGCAAATAGGGCTTTGATTGGCTCTGAACCTCAGAAAACACAATCCTGTGTACTGAGAAATCTAGTGTTTTACTGAATCAATGTTTCTACTTAGTAACAAAATGCATGTAAATGTTATCATGTTATGCTGTTACCTATGGTCCTTGAATAAATTGTCCCTTTTATTTGTATAAGACCCCCATTTGAGTCGTCCCCAGTATTTGTTTTTGATGTATTTGTATGATTTAAAGGTATTATTCGAGGCATCGACATGGTGAGAGGTCTGTACCATGTGTTAACTCCAGTTGATCCAGCCATCCTCCGAAATGTCAACTGTCTGTTACTCGGAGCCATTTCACTGCCCTCCTGCATCGTCACCGCACAGGTCTGTTTAGTCTTTGATATTCTTTGGTCATTGGTCAACAGCAAGAGCAGAGTCAAGAACACTTTCAAATAGATTGACTATTTTTGTTTTTACAAGAAAGGTCAATTTTCAGTCATTTTAAACAAATTGTTCCTTTTTTTGAGAAAAATAAATAAAACATGTATGTTTGTTATCCCACAATATTACATTCAAATTGCATTTGTTTTTATGTTCTGGCATTCGTGGTTCCATCACAAAGACGGACATGTGCTGCTTTGTGACAGCTTTGAGTTCTAAAGTGAGAAATGCCTACGTAATTATTCAAGATCATATTGTGGCCAAATTTTATTTTATATACAGTGTCATCTATTCTTTAATGATCAAATAAAGAAACAAATTAGCCTTTGAGATCAGGCTACATACTTTAATTTTCCTTTAATTCAATGTATTCTTCTATAGGCTTAAATCATAACAACAGTTATCTCAGAGGACTTCAGAAATGTTATGCACGGAAATATGAGCAAATAAACTAAGTATGTCATTAAAGGTCCAATGAATTGTAATTTAACACTTTGTCAAATGTCTGTTCACAGGAGTCTGATGAAGACTTGCCTTACGTCACATCTAACTACAGTTTCGACCTTACTGGAGCAGGGAAGCTAAAGGTTTTCAAAGGATTATTGAGACACAGTCAAGTCGGACGCCCGTAGTTCACGATAGACTTCTCTTCAACTGGCAGACAATAACCCATTCACACTTAAGCACAAGACAACAGTATTGAGGACCGCAAGTTGCAGATCATCTTATTTTCTCTTATCGGGGCTGTGAACATTTTCCCAACAGAAGTTCTCCTATGGACTTTGTAAATCCCAAATCTGATCAAGTGAAGTATCTTGTTTGTCTTCTTTGTCGGTGACATTCCCGTTCATTACCTGCTGCGCTTTCCAATAAAGTGTTTTCAAGAAGCCCCTTCAGTCCAATATTTACATGATTTATGCCAGTGTGCCTTGACCTCTCAATAGGATCATTGCTATTCATCATTACAACTTAACTATCACTGTTTTTTTATTGCTATGGATGGTAAATGTTGGTGCAAATATTTTCTATTAGGAAATAATTTATATCCTAATAGAAGTAATACTCTGTCAGATATTTTGAAAGTTTATATCAGATTATATATTAGGTTTATACATGTATAACCATGGTTTAACAATGACTTGGGTACTTTTAGTTTTTCATAGATTTGTCTCTAAATTAAATGCATTTTGCATACATCACCATTATTTAACACCATTTTCTACAATCCCACTTTCTACTAGTTCAGTTAGACAGGAACTAATTCAGGGGAAATGTTTACATTGCTTTTGCGAAAGTGTTTATACAGCTTGAATTTATGCACGTAATGCGCACAAACAAAAAATTTAAAAGTGTCAATTTATATAATAAATCCCAAATCTTTGTTGGTAACACGACACGTGCAAAAGTTCAGTATGTACAAACATGTACACATGTAATTTCACATTTACCCTGCAGAGAGCAGTATTTCCTTAGAGCACTTATCCAGTTTCAGATGTTTTCAGAACAATCTTAGAGAGTTCTTAGCAATCTTGGTTTTGTCACTTTCCCACATCATATTTCTCCTACTCTTTTTAGGGGACTGAGGCCTCCCCAATCCTTTAAGAAAATGTTGCCGTGGCACATACCGAGAAGAAAATGTTAATACTGGTGCATACAATCAATCATTGGCTTATCTGTTGCATTAATGTTTTTTTGTATTTATTACATTGTTGAATGCCTTTTAAAAATATGTATTTGTCTAGAATAGTTATTGTAGAAGCAGTGGTGAGGTTTTCTGAATGTCATCTCTAATATTACCATTTCAAGATACTGTCCTGTCCTCAAAGAATAATAATGTATTCAATAGAGAGAAGGCGACTCTCCAAAATTAGTCTGAACAGAAGATTACGAAAAAACATATGAATAAAACATAAAAATCTAACATTTAAATTAGATCTTTACGTTGATTAATTTATTATTTATCAATAATGTATTTGAATGGACTTATAAAACAGTTCAGAAAATGTGAATATTTTGGTAATGAAAAAAACTAAATAACAAAGGCCTGGCCTGTGTGACCCTTCATGTAAAGAGTCTGTATATCATATATTGGTTTCACATTTTAAGTTGTTTACCTTGTTAACAAGTTAAATGCTCTGCAAGTCAAACCAGAACTTTCTAGTGTATGTTGCCCAGATTTTCCCTCTTGAATCCCTTGCTTTTGCTGTACTGTAACAAAACAAGTGGATTGTCTCGCCTTGCCTGTGACTTGTTACAGCCTGCAGCTCGGTCTGGACCTGGGCAAGAATGGCTGACCTGGTTGTAAACAGTGGCAGAATTGCTCATTTGTTAAAATGACCTGTGGTAACGTGGCTCTCTGGCCCTTTAGGTCCCTTTTGTTGACACTATTTTATGGAGGCTGGAGGGAGGGACCCACAGAGCGCTCACATTTTGGAACAGTCATTGTTTTGGCTTTGTCAGCACACATGTTTTCCCATAGAGACAGAGCCTGGTAGTGACAATATAAACCATAGACACATGATAATACTAGCCTGGAATCCCTTTTTATTCAAATTGTATAGAAAACTGCCATACATTTATACAACAGTATTTTTCTAATGATCAAACAATAATCATATTCAATCTGATCAATCAATAACATGAAATTTGTATTACCTATTTTTACACTTATTTTGATTACACTTTTTTATCATATTGATTTACTCACTTGGTACTTGATAAGCCCAGCATTCACTTATTTGTCTTATCAATACTTTTTCCAATACATTTACAATTTTAGACTGAAAGAACAAAAAAGAAACTGTGATTTCAACAAACCTCATGTTTCCCACCCATGAGAAGTAGATGGTCATGTGTATGTGTAATAGGACTTTATTTATTAAGCCCCTTAAAAAAAACTTTACAGGCAGAATGCTGAATACAGTTTTGTTTACTCAAAACTGAGTTATCTAATTTATAAGAGATATATGAAACTAATGTCATAAATAGTATTTTAAGATAAGAATACATATACATTTCATAAATAATCTAGCATTCCTTGCTCTGAAAACAGCTTGGTTTTATCGCTACTAGTTTTCACATGCATGCATTTTTCAGTGTAAAAATAAACACCCCTCACTTGGCACAAAGTAACTAAATAAGTAAGTGATCTTTATTCATACATATTATAGTGACTTACAGAGCTCTTGGTTATTGTATGCTCTCGACAAAAATTGTATTTATGAAACACAAAGTTAGGCCCCAGCTAAATATGTATTGAATATTGAATTATGTTTTCACAACAAAAAGTACATCATCTGGGGCTAGTCTATAAATCAATAAAAACAATACAATTTTTTCATTTGTTATACATTCTGATCGACTTTTCTTTATCTTTCCCAATGATTTCCCCCATGCCTTCTCCGCGTGGTGTTGTTTGTAGCGCCTCTAGCGGCGGCTCAGCGCATGGCTTCAGGCAAACCGCATTATCGCCTTCACTTCACTTTACTTTGTGTTGGAGCATAGTCTGTCGGGAGCTCGTCCACATCTGAATGAATGAAGACGAGACAATGACCCGGAGCGGCACAGGACGACTTTAGCGGCTAAAATTTCCACACACCAACTTCGACAACCCCAGCGTAAGGTCGTATGGACGTTATACACAATTTAAGGAAACTATTGGAGGCTTTTTAACAACAAAGGACAGTCACCGTGTAGTCCCACTCGCCGCTGCAACAGGTTTGACTCAAAAGTGCTGCCTGCGGGATGCTTTTGGCTCACTTTTTCCCAAACACAATGCAAACACCACATCTGTGCACTGATGAAGCGGGTTTAAAGGTTGACTATATGCTGTGTGGTTCGCATTGAGGGATCCACGACTCCGGGGGGACGAGACCTGAGGACAGCGGAAAGAGGAGCTGCTGGAGCGGCGTGTTTCGCAGACAGACAGCGGCTTTCCATGTTTAGATGGTGCCAGGCAAGTGGAGCATGAACGCTGTCCTGCACAAGTCACCGCAAAGAAGCTGGCTCGGGCTCAAGCTACGACTCAGTAAGTGGTATTCAACAGTTAAACATGGGTGAATGTGGAAACTTCTG
Organism: Pomatoschistus microps; assembly: GCA_029875035.1. NCBI lineage: Eukaryota > Metazoa > Chordata > Actinopteri > Gobiiformes > Gobiidae > Pomatoschistus > Pomatoschistus microps. Next base: position 3,299 of record JAPMNZ010934007.1, on the reverse strand, counting down.
TAGTTGATGTCAGATGCACCTATCATGGATACTCTTGTTTTGGTGTTTTGTTATGATGGAATGGTCAGTCCACATGTAATAGTCCAGTCTGGTCACGCTATGGACCTTGATTAGTCCGATCATATCTAGTATACTAGGGCTGGGAGGGGTAATAATAGGGTTTCTAGATGTGACATATTGCACCACACGCTTCTGTCTGGGTGGGTTTCCTCCGGGCACTCCGGTTACCTTCACCACCCAAAACATGCAAGTGCATGAATGTGATGAATGAGTAAAATGTGAATGATGGTTGTCACTTCTGTCATTATGCCTCTGGGCAGTTGTGGCTACCGTAGTTTACCACCACTGTGTACAGGGAGAATTAATGGTGACATGGTGCCAAGAAAGGCTTCAACAAGCGGGTAAAGCCCTTTACTCAGTGATTGATTTTTATCATGTAATCACTATTGCACTTTTATAATAAAGAACGTGATGGAGCCTCAGCCTGAAATTGTTTTAAAGTCTGCCTTTAAAACATATTTTTATCACAGTTTTTCTTACTACCGTTCTTTGTTTGCAGTAAGTGTTTCTAGATGACTGTTGTCATCCTTTGTGTCCCTGAGAAAGAATGACTATTGTTGCCATACCTGCTTGTTAAAGACTCATCTTTTCAGATCTTAGAAGCTAAGCTGTCTGAGGCTTAAATAGTGCAGTGATGGGAGACCGCTGGGATCCAGGTGACAATAAGAAAGCTGTGGCTCTGAAGTGCTAAACTACTGTTGTGCCCCGGGGCAAGACACATCATGCTCATTACTAAGTGGGCGTGTAACATTTAAAAAACGTCACGATGTACACAATGCTTCAAATAGTTTTATTTGGTGACACTGATTACAATGAACTGTTTATGTTCCAGTTACAGAAATGGTCATTGAGTTTACTAAATTAATGTTTTTTTAAATTCTCTAATTCTTACTTATGTTATGTTCAGAGTGTTCATATAATCTAAATATTTTTTTGCTAGATAGTAAACATTGACATTCTGCTTTGTCTGTGCACGTTGTCTGATTCTGAGCATTTGGGTGTACATTGCCAGCCTCAGATCCTTCAATCTGCCCCAGGGGCAGCTGCGGCTACCATCGTAGCTGCAAAAATCTCGTTGGTCTTTCATTTGTGTCCTTTTACCTGTTATTTTTACATTATTTGGCCTGCGACCTGTGCAATTATCTCTGGTGGAGGAAAAGGTTATGTAAATGACTCCGTGGAGAACACAGTGGACTTTCCAACAATTCTCGCAAACTTCAAGTCTTTATCCTCAGAACGAGACAGGACAGCTCAGGATACTATGCTTTGACAGCTTTAACCTTTCATGAAATAGTGTTTACAGGAGCATACCTCTGCATGCTTGTCATCTCCGCTTCTCATCCATGGTCGTAATTTAGCTCCTTAATGTGCTCTATAAGCGTTTGTGCAGAGTTTGACTGTCGTAATGTCAGATTTTATGATTATTGTGAGAAGAAACACTGCGATTCTTAGATAGACGTGACTATTTAAGCCGTAAACACACTTGATATTCTCTTTATTTAATGAGGCAACAGTGTGTGGCCAGATGACTTCATTAAACTCATTCCTAGTGAGGAGATGTTATATGTGAGGCATTGACTGCAATCATAATGGTTGTCTGTAACTGCCATAGAGAAGTAGGTGGTTTGACCATTCCGAAAGAGTTGGTACATCACTGGTTTATGTATGGTTTGTTTGGACTCTGTCTCAACCTTTGTCAGACGAACAAAGGGCTCTTGCTTTCCTCAAAGCCTTTTTCTTATAATTTGGTCAAAAGATTGACCAGTTGGAACTTAAGTTAACTTCTTTTTGTTTATTTCTGTACTGATTCCTTTTAACAATCCCTGGCCCCACTCAGTGTTCTCTACATGAAAGTGTGTATATCTCTTGCCTATTTTTCATTCGACAGAAAACCATCACACAGGTGAGTCACAAAAGTTATGTTGTGATGGAATCAACATTGTGACATATTACAAGGTAATTGGAAATATGTTTTATCTTCTTGGCAGCCAGAGCAGTGCCAGTATTGTGAGCCAAATGAAAGGTGTTCCTTGCACATGTGTACAGTGAGAGGAGTAAACTTCCCTAATTGGTTGAGTGTAGGAGCCGTCAGTGTTCCAGGCCACAGAGCGTAAGCCCGTCTTAAACACACGGACCTAATCCTGCAGCAGATGTCCTGTCTGCTCTGTCCACTGCCAGAAACGAAAGCACACATTCAAAACTCCACTCACTCCTGTCAACTCTAGGAACGCTAAATGGTCATGTTATACTAAGATCTGCATTGGAGCTATAGTAACTTCAATACGGTCTTTTGCTTAACTGTGTCACCGGTAATGTAATGAGCATCTGTGGTTCAACATTGGCTTAATCCTTGGTGTTATGTTTTCCACTTTATTTTTACATGTACTATCCCATGTTTGCAAGACTCTTCTTCTCTATATGGCCACTGCTAAAAGTAATCTCAGTCAGAAGCATTCCCTGCAGGTTATCTTAAGTTCTAAGCCACTTCAGTTGATTATTATTCAGTTTGATCTTAACTGCATGCAATTATTGAACACATTTTAAAATGTATCAACATTCATGGACAATTGGTCTCTCCCTATGTGTATTTCTTTGTGTCTTAACTGTTGATTCTCTGATCTGTGTTGGTGATTTCAATGGTTTTGTTTAGTCCTCCGAGATGACTGCTGTTGTGATTTAGGGCTATACAAGAATGATTTGTATTGAATTGTAAAATCATGAAGGATGACATGTCTAGTGTCCACCTGAAATTCTGAAATGAACAGGGACACACCGCTTCATGACTCCCATGCACCTTCTGGTTTATTTCCACGATAAGGGAATAATCAGTGATGTTTTTTTTGTTTTTTTACCAATACTGAGAAAGTTATGTTTTCTTTTAGATTATGCTCTGCCTATTATATCTGGTGTAATGTACAGACTCTGAACAAACAGGAAAATATTGATTTCCATTTGGTGGAGCTGAAGTTGCCTTTTTAAGGATTGCTTGATTTTTGTTGTTGTCATTAAATAATGACATCTAGAGACTCTAATCTTCAAAATTATATATGAAATGTGTATGTTAGCAGTGCTGAAGTTAACTGGATGATGATACCTCAATAGATGTGAGGATTATAACACAGCAACGGATTTTTTCAAATTCAGAGCTTTAAAATGAAGTAAAGCATTTCTATATTGGCTGAGATCATGTTTGCAAAATTAGTCTGAACGATTAAAAACAAAATGGAAAAATCTCACAG
>JAPMNZ010933983.1:0-10094 GCA_029875035.1 Pomatoschistus microps | reverse complement strand
TGAGGAACTGCCACTACACAGTTCATTATTCTTGTGTGGGGGAATGCTTCTATATCCTAGTATTCACATAATAGGTTTCATACTAACAACTAGATATCTAAGGCTTCTTCAAGTTTCAAAGTCTAAAACCTCCACTTTCTCCACTTTATATGGAAGAGGAGAGGCTATTGACAATGTTGCAGAAATCAATTCTGCTGAAAAGAATGCAAGGTTGCCATCACCTGACGGCTTTGTGCAATTGCATACAAATGACTAGGCAGCCAAACAAGATTCAGTTAGAATCCCCTTTTTATAGAGTAAAAAATACAACAAGATAATGATGATGATGATGATGATGATGATGATGATGATGATGGTGGTGGTGATATAACGTTTCCAGCTTTCCAAAATCTTCTAAAGTTTGAGGGCAGTAGGTCAAACCTTGAAAAAAAAAATTTTAGGAATGATAATAGCAATAGATTTGTTTATTGGATATTATGTTATGAACAGTAATTTAAATTCCTTTTGAGAATTAGGGCACTGGAGGTACTGAAGAATACAGTGCAGTGTTTTTATTGTACTAAGTGACAATAACAATGATAATAACACCATTTCTTCCTATTCTGCCGTTTTCACAACATACGCACATAAACCATATTGTCCAGCAGTGCATAGCTCAAACGTGTGCCATAACGGATTACTCTCCTCACTTTCAGGGCCAAGGAGCGTGGAAGTGTGGGGATTGTTGGGAAATGTTAGAACCACCCATGAAGTGTTTTCATCTACAAATATGAATGTGTGGTCTGTTTACTTCGCCTAGGGGCTTCTCAGTGTGCCATCGGACAGTGCAGGGTGAATTAAGTTTTAGCATCTTATAAAATATGCCCTCTACACATCACCATCTCTGCATTCAATTTACTGCACCCAGGATTATGAATTATATAACTGCTTGAGTGAAGGAAGTAGATCCAGAATAAAGAATAAAACCTTCAGTATTAGTTTATGCCTTGACATTACCAAGATCATTGAACTGTGGCTTTTCTGTTGTGAAAGTCACTTCTTCAGGTGTCTGAGAGGCAGGGTTCCGGCGCGGCTCGCAGTCCCCACTGAGGTGTTCAATCCTCTAGACAAAAGTCGACATAAGGCCTAATGGATTTGTGGGTACCCTGCCAGGACCGCGCCATGCCAGAGGCGAATTAGTTAGATCTCCGCTTCCAGCCCACCTGCACCTGCTATTCTGCCAAGGCACGCAGGTAAGTGGCTGAGCAGCCTGTGTAGTACAAGGACCATAGATGAACAATGTCTTTGATGGTTCTATTAAAGCCCTTGTGCAAATATGCGTTTTAATGATTTGTATCAGATTATAATTATAATTTGCACAATAGAAAAAGACCATCTTTCCAGTTACATGTTTTTCAACCTTCAAACTGTGGAAAGCTACTTTTACACACAAAAAATGATTAACAGTGTCAACACAAGACATTTTATATAATTTTTACTTTTTATCATTTGCTATTAATTGCTGCTCATGTACATGTGCAACCAAGGTATGTTTGTGAGAGAGGGGGTTGGAAATATACCAGCGTTTGCTTCATTCAACCCCCTTGGATTTAATAACTTATATTTGTACCTTGTGTTGTGCAGTTTTTAAAATAAATATCTAACTAACTAAGGTAGGTGTTGTCATTATTTGTTTGTGCTGCACTGGGAAAATGTTGGTCTTGCAGCCAGTAGAAATGATAGACATGCTATGTAAAATAAACTGTCTGGTATGATTACAATTCCTGCACAATATGTTTCTTTTTACATTGCTTCTTTTAATTTCTGGATTATTCAAGTAAATTCAAGAGACACAGCTAAATTACAAATCATTTTAATTACAATGCTATCTTGCATACACAGACCAACATTGTAAATTAGATCCTCATTGTAGGATAGATAATGGCAAGATTTGGATCAAAAGAGATATTATTCAGAATAGTTATAGTTAATCAATGTACCAATCAATCTGGTCTACTGACTAAAGTCCCTGTTATTGTGCCTAGAATGATGAGTGAAAATGATTGAACATGACAAAAATCTGCCTCATCATCGTTGTTTTGTGGTGATTTACATATACATAATTCACAATCAAACTTGATTTGGATTGATTTTGGTTGCATTCACACTTCGTCCCTTGAAGTTTGTATTGGGGCTAATCATTCTTCATTGGCGAAGAGTTTACTTGTGAATGGTCCGAACCAGGCATATCAGCCGAAAATCCACTGGAGGAATGCAAACTTTATGAAAAATGTAAATGAAGCATTCAGCATTTTTGGACTTTAGATTAGAGCAGAGAAAATGGCTACTCCACTTCTGCTGCTGTGACCTGAAGGGCTGTTGCATTGTATTATAACTATTCTTAGCTAGTTAGAATAATCAATGTATTTGTTTTGTTTGCGTGGATGGGTGTGTTTTTGCTGCTACTGGACTCCTGAATTTCTCCTATGATCAATAATATACATACTTTTGCTTCTGAAATGAACTGCGTCTATTTGACTAATGTGTGAATGAACCCTTAAGGATAGACTTTAGGTCCCATATCCGGGTCGAGAATCACACAAAGAAACTACATTTGTGTGAATATTTCAGTACATTGCCCTCTTCTTCAATCCTTTGATGTTCAGTATGTAGCATTACATTTCCAGCCTTTGATGCAAAGAAAATGACCTGTCTAAGGCTCCATCATTTATCTTTGAAACACCTCTTTGTGTAGTGCATATATGCTGCTAAATTGTCTCATAATATGTGTTTTTACTGATATTAGAATGAATACATTTCTAGAGCAAATAGAAGGTCATTCATTATTACTTGCCTTTGGGCCAACATGACAGCTCGTTTTGAGTTGTAATTAGGCATTTTCATGGATCAGTAGAGGGAGCCACAAGTCCTATCTAAAAAACTGTGCTTTTGTCAGTGCAGACACAGCATTTGGCAACCTCCCGTCCCAAAAGGCATACTCCAGCCTCACACTTACAGTCTGGACAGGATCCAAAAAGACCTCGCTGGGGATGCGCAGACTCTTGACTACAATTAAGCCGGGTCCATAAGAGTGACAAATGCTTCTTCCAAGGTGAAAGTCTGATCTCTTTCTGAGGTTTGTAAAACATTAAGCCCCAGGTTTATGAGTCTGAGTTCAATAAAAGCTGTGAGTGGAACTGCCAGTGTTCACACCTCTCTCCTGCAACACTCCACCTCAACATTAGTTCCCTACTAAATTCGCAGGTCATGATATTGGAAAAAGAAGAAAACAACTCCCAACTTGGTCTTCCTTCCAGACTGTAAAAAAATTACTTTCCACATGTAAAGGGCAAAAAAGGTTTTTTTGTCAACAATTTTGTGAACATAGGACCAGTCATATAGACAACTGCCTTTAATGTCCAGGTATGACTTACACACGTCATGTAGATGTACTTTCAATAGGCCACAGAAAGCATTAGGGCTCTCAATAGCAATTATTTCGATAATCTATGAGTTGGCCAATTATTCTTTTGATGAATTGATTAGTTATTTAGATCTGAAAGATCAGTATCTTTTTGTATTTGGCCAAAACAAAGCTCAATGATGCTCGTTCCATTATTTAAATTTCAATAATTTCAATAATCAATTAATCGTATGAATGAATAAATATCCAGAACATTTCATAAATAGATTGGATTGCAGCAAAAAATGAAAACATTATGTGTATACAGTATGTGCTACATTCATGTTTAGTTTGTTTTAAAGGCGCCATTGGACTTCACAGATGTACCTTCCGACTGTGCTGTTCCCACAAGAGAGACATAGACAGAATTTCAGTCTTTTTCAAAATGTGCTGCATGAAACAGAGAAGGAACATTACCCAAAGTATGGAAAAAGATGAAATGCAAGAATGTAGCCTAGTTTCATACAGGGAGCTAAGCCCCACAGCATATACAGATAAGATAAGCTTTTGGACTCCCAGGAGTAATACAAACTACATATTTGAGTATATGTGTCAGAGTTTCCTTATGCTGGGTTAGGTATTGAATTTATCTGCACTGAAATATAAGCAACAAAATATTATCTTTTTGCCACAGTACCTTATCAACAGGAAAAACATTACAGTAATGCTTTATCACATTCACCATAAGTCAAGGGGTCAGCGGGCCTCAGGAAAGTTTAATGCAAAGTAGAATGCCCAATGATTAAAATCCAACTGGAAAGGCCCACTGCTGCAACACCGAGCAGCTAAAAGAGGAAGATGGTTTTGTGTGCCTGATGTGGTGAGGTGAGCTCAGGACACGCACAATGGAAGGGGGTGGAGACAGTGATGCTTAAATGTATGCCAGGAGACGTGCTCTCTTTGACTCAAAATTATGTGCACATGAGAGGTTGTGATTGAATCTGTGATAAGCCCATGTTGTCTTCAGATGCAGACGTTTGCCTTGGGGCAAAAGATGACAAAACATTACATACTGTATATAACAGGACAACCCAAATGAAGATGCAATTTTTTTCACACATACATATTACACCAAGCAAATGCACATTGGCTACACTTTTTTATTGCATTGCTAGTGTATATTGCATCCCTCCATATTATCACTATTGCACATAAACTGGTATCACCAAGTAGTTAGCAGTCCAGGATCATTGTTACAAGTTGATCCTGGAATCATGACCCTAACCCTGACCTCTAACCCCTGACCAAAACCCTTCTGTTATTCTAGCTCAATGAAAAAATGGATTCTGGACAAACAACTTTGACTGTTGATTTTCTTTGTGATAACTACTGCACTTCTCCTACACACTTTTATAAAATTACTATGGCATTTCCCCAACCGGCTTAAAAGTGCAGTTGATGTTGCACTCTTTGCTTAGATCCCTCAAATCCCATTAACAGGTGTTAAACATTTTTTGAAATGTATTTGCAATCACTTAAGCCAATAGTGAGAATATATTGTTTTGGGATATGATACCATTTGAGCTGAATACATTACTTCAGGGGGCTCCGATTCCCTGAAGTAATGTAATGCTCTGCTCCTGCTCGACTTGATGGATGACCTTCTGCCACACTGGCCCTTTCGTACCAGTTTGGATACTGCCCTATGGAATAAACCTCAATTGAGCATATTTCAAAGTCCTTATTTCCTCAATTGTTTACATGAAATTATACGTTTGTCTTATTTGCATAATTAAACAAACCTAATAATCTTAATCCTTTTACATAATAAGGCATCTAGTTTTGATTTAGAGGCTGTGTTGATTCTTGGATTTTCAAGTAGGTATAGGTAGGTAAGTGGGTCATATTGCAAGAGAATCATACATATCCAATATTGCTATTTTGTCGAGTTTCCTACTGTTCCACATTCTCCACAGTTCCTCCTTCCCAATTCCTGTGACCTTCATTGTTTGCTTCTTGTTCAGTAGATATAATGTCAAATGATAATTTCTATTTGACACTGGTTTTAAGTTACAGAGCAAACAGAATCAAATATGTTGGTCTTTCTGACTGAAATGTATGAACCATCTGAGTTCTGGATCGGGTTAGAATTTTTACTCTTGTGGTTGTTGAGACTATACAGAAAACATTATTTTATAACAGATATCAGACTGCCCTAGAAGGATAGTGGTAAAGTAAGCTGTATGTGGGCAAAAGTGGGAGCAAACTTACATTACACATCTCAAACTACAGCTGCATGCGTCATTCATACTATTTTACACTCTACATCTTTCACACTTTTTAACTGATAGCGACTAAAGTAGAGCTGCATGCATACCTTCATTAATACGACAGGCTTGCCTTTTCGCACAGAGGCCTGGAGGAAGCCCCTGGTGCATCTGCCTCTTTTGTTGCTTATAAAAATGTTCCATGTCCTCCATCAAAGTTTAGTGCACTGCCTGTATCCTCACTCCACCTCCCCTCTCCTTCACTGTAATGCAATAATGAAATGTGCTCCCTCTGTCTCCGTCTCTGGCCGTCCTCCTGCCTGAGTTGACGCTTAGCCAGATTCCTTTGGTGCAGCTGAGTCATAGGCCTCACTGTGCATTGGGTGATTTATGGACAGTGATGTGGGAGCAGCAAAAAGCACTGTTGTCAGCTCCGTGATCTCCCAGACACTATATTGCATCAAGGCAAAGACAACTTGCTGACTTCTGCTCAAACCTGGCCCACCCATTTCTTTTGTCTCAACCATAGACGAGGAGAGAAATATTGCCCTAAGCACGAGATGACAGCTAATTTACAATTTTGTTCAATAAGATGCCCTTTCTGGTTTCTAATATGTGTAAAATAATGCGTTCTCATTTTACAGATTGGTTTGGTAAACAGTCCAGAGCTGCTGACTCGGCTGCTTTGCTGCGCTTTCGGCCACAATTGTGCACTGATTTATTCATACAAACACTGCTTCAAGCTTTAGAATTTTTGCCATGCGCTCTTTCCATTACCCTCAATTATGTTGGAAAGTCTCAAAAAAATTAGAACGAAACTCAGTGGAATATTATATGCAGCTTTAGGGGAATTAATGAAATGTTGAGCGTTTCATGTACTTCAACTTTGTAGCTATCAGTATTTTAATACATAGCAACGACAAAATGCATCTTTTAAAGATTTTATTTTACTGATATACCATTTGTTATTAGCACCCAGGAGTACAGCAGAAGAGACTTGTTTTAAGGCTTTAGGGACATTGATTGATCAGTCTGTTCACAAATGGGTGGTTGCATGCCATCATTCACAGTGGTTCTCAAACTGCAGCATTTCCAGGGATCTTCTACAACTGGCCATAAACTAGCTTTTGATTATTTTGTTTGTATGATGATTGCCTTGCATATATACTGTCAATTTTAGAACATTGGAAATAAAGATTTCTGTGTTCATTTTACAGTGAGAATTGCGAAACTGATGCATGGAAATAAAATTACTACAGCCTTATTCAGCTTGCCAAATAATATTGCCCCTATAATGTATTACATATATCTATTATATGTATAGAAAGTATATCAGGTATTGCAACATAAGACCTTTTTTATTTATCTTTAGAGTATAGGCATCACATCTAAGAAATACTTTAGAATCAAATGTGATAAGTATGAATCAGTATTTTACTTGACTATTTTCATCATCTGGGACCACCAAAAATCATTTTACAAACTCAAGCAGCACTAAATTGGCTATCGCCACTTTTATAGAGCAGCTCCCTGAGGCTGTTGATGTGATTCTTGAAAAGACAGGTATTTCTGCCCTGGTACGCTGAGTGCAAAGTCTGAGAATCACTGCTAAAAGAGACATTAAGTTAGACTTTTTCATCTTTTGTTTGAGCTGTTTTCTCATGAGTCTCGACATCCCCTTTGGATTCCACTGTCCCCTCTTCCTCCTGCTCGTCTCCCTCATCTCCATCTGCTTCTCCTTCCTCCTCTTTTTCCTCTTCCTGCTCTCTTTCGCCTCCATCATCATCTTCCTCATCATCATCATCATCACCACCATCACCTTCTTCATTTTCATCATCGGCTTCTGCATTTTCTAAATCCACACAAATGGAAACATTTCAAATTATACATAGACATTAAGTGACACATGTTGTGAATGGTTTCAATTCGACTCCTCCAAGAGGAACATACTAATAATAATTCAATCTTCTCAATTTCCTGTTAAGTGGTCAGGAAAAGAACACAACCAGGATTAGCACAAATCACTTTTTTTTTTACTTTTTGCATATTCATATTGTTACCATCAGTGTCAGATTTTTCCTTTGTCTCCTCTTCTTCTATAGGAGAGAAAAATGAAATTAATTTTAGATAATACAGATTATTGAACTCGCTGTAGCTTCTCACCTCCTCCTTCCTTGTGCTTATCTGCACCTATTTAAAATAAAAAATGGTTAGATACCGTAGAGTTTGAGGAAATGAAAGAAAAGTACCTTTATCCTTGGGTTCATCTTGCTGTTCTTCCTCGACCTCATCTTAAACAGAAAAAGTCAATATTCAGTTTATAAAATACATCCTGACATAGCATCCTTGATATTGATTGAAGCATACCTTCTTGAACCTCCAGGTCTTCCTCCCTCTCGCTGGGCGGGCTGGCCTCTGCCTGCTGTGCCTGGCTGGGGGATATGTTTTCCTCGGTGCACAGAGTGGAGGAGTACCACCTTGGGCAGCTCATCAAGAGTAGCGGAGAGGCTGAGTGGAGCTGAGGTTGGCTGTATGAGAGCCTGCCTTCCACGGCCTGAGAGTAAACACTCAGAGCTGGAGCTGACACATTCAAACGGTTTTCTTCACCTTCCAGCAACTTCCTGACAAGCACAAAGTATATATATTTAGCACTGCAATCTATGCTTTGATTTGTATTGCCACTACATTTGCACATGTCAAAGCCAACAAGAAATAAAAGAAACTTATACTTTTTTATTTTTTTCATACAACTTGCCTATATGCTGCAATCTCAATATCCAACGCCATCTTAACATTAAGTAGTTCTTGATAATCTCTCAAATAGCGAGCCATGTCTGCTTTATTTGTCCTGAGGTCGTCCTCCAACTCGCTTATTGTATCCTGTAAAGAAAGAGAATGATCGAATTATATCCACCATCACAGGTATATAGGAGGATTTTCCACTTCCGGATCATCAAGACTATTGGTCCTCCTTACTGACAATCATTCTGGTGATACATGCTCATCAAACAAGAGGGCAGTTCTTTGATACAATTTGGGAAAATCCTTTCACTATGACGGATTAAAAAGTTAAAGTACCATTTAGATAGTGATTATTTAGTCCTGTTTCAAATCTAGTCTGTTTTAAACATAAATTCGCAGAAATAGCCAAAAAATTATAGTGCTATAAGTGGGCTCTTTCTTGAAATAAGCTATTTTCCCATGTGCCAATATTCAACTAAAGCCCCATGCCCAAGCTAAGAGCGTTGAGCTAATAGATTTACAGTGCATAATGAAAAACAATTTTTTTTCACAGAAAATTAGTCTGACCTGGAGCACTTGGACTTCAGCACTCTGTTTCTCCTCCACTTCCTGTATTTGGTTTTCCAGTGCTTTGTTCATCTCCCTAAAGGCTTCAGTTTCCCGTGACCTGGCATTGAGCAGTCTGCGATACTCTCCGGCTTCATCTTTGGCACCCCTAGCCTTTTGTGTGTCACATGCACTGCCCACGGCCATTACTTTCATCTTTTTGGTGAACCACTCTTCTGCTGACTTCAGATTGTGGTGGGCCAACTTCTCATACTGGACCCGGACGTCCCGTAGAGATGCAGAGAGGTCTGGTTTGGTGACCTCCATCTCCACTGTCACCTCTGCAGTGTACTGGATCTGAGCCTGGAGTTCAGCTATTTCGCTCTCACATACACGCTTCAAGAAGTCAAGCTCGTCCAGTAGATTCCCAACTTTCTTCTCCAACTCAGCCTGCCCTAATGTGGCTTCGTCTGCCCCCTTCCTCACATCCATCAAATGCCTCTCTGCTCCCTCTCTAACCATGACTTCATCCTCATATTGCTTTTGCATGTTTTGAAAGACATTCTCAAGATGATCTTTGTGATCCTGGGCTGCTTGCTTCTCACTCTTTGCGCTGTCCAGCACGGCATGAAGCTGGCGGATCTCTTGCTCATAAATGGCCTTCAAGTTGGATGGCTGGGTGTGTCTTTGCCTAAGCAGCAGAAGTTCTGTCTCCAAAAGTTTATTCTGCTGCTCCAAGTCGTGCACCTTGTCAACGAAATTGACGAAGCGGTCATTGAGGTTCTGCAATTCAGCTTTTTCTTGGTTCCTTAAAAGTTTGAACTCTGAGCTGACCTGTGCTGCTTGGTCAAGATGTAAATTGGTCACAGCTGCAGTCACCGGTGCAGAAAGCGGCACAGAGCTTGGAATAACTCGGCTGTGGGTGGGATAACTTCTGCGTGAAGAAGCAAAAGAAAAAGGAGCAGAGAGGCTTGAATAAGTAGTGCTTGATCCTATCCCTCCATCATATCTTGCATTCAGCCCAACTGCTCTTCTTTTGTAAGTGGAAGAGTAAAAAGGATCAAAGCTGCGTGAAGACATGATTTTAGACGAGCAGCTCAAGTCTAGACTACACTGGGTATCTGCATTACTAGAGCTTTTATAAAGTCTGTAATGAC
>JAPMNZ010933965.1:0-10023 GCA_029875035.1 Pomatoschistus microps | reverse complement strand
ATGACCATAGGTGAGGGAGGGAACGAAGATTGACCGGTAAATCGAGAGCTTTGCCTTTCGGCTCAGCTCCCTCTTCACCACGACGGTTCGATACAGCGACCACATCACTTTTTAGCCCAAAGCTTCAAATAGTGACTTTCTTAAAAGTACAAGTTACATGTTTTCCTTTTAGATAAAAACAACATATTGACAAAATGTGTACTTGTATACAAAATGTATTATGTAATAAAAAATAAAATGTTAGCACAGCATGTTTAAGTATTTGATTAAACAAGTGTTACAGACCTTTTGCAATAACTGTGCAAAGATGAATAATAAACTAGTAATGACTTTATTATATCGAAACATTATATATAGGAAAGACCGAATGATACTGGATCCCATGAAACGATACAGAATATAAGGAAAACGTATGTCAAATATAGTAAAGTTATGATATATTTATGCATAAATTAGCCATTTTAAGGCACATTCATACATTGGTTGAGTGGACTTGGGTCACTTACGAAGTGCAACGACTCTCATACTAAACTGAACTGTTTTAAAAGAAGTGAACGACTTAAGTGACTTCTGGACCAGGAAACATGTTCAACCTTACAGTGGGGTGTAGTTTCTGGTTTTCTTGTAACTTTAAAGTAGTTTCAGTATTGATTATTGCAATAACTTTAAAATATTGTTCAGCATTTGTTATAGAGAGAGACCTAATCAAAGGTGACATAGTTATCTGAGTATGCACGTGTCTGGAATCTTTTACGCATCATTCTATCTCAACTATTTGGGAGACAAACAAAAGAAACTCGTAAGATTTGGCAACATTTGGTGAACACAAGTTTAAATGATGCCTGTGGCGGTGATTATGGACAAAAGACGATTCATTGTGTTCACTTTACACCAAGTCAGCCACAAAACCACCATGTATTTTCCCCTGGATCCATGAACAATACAAAAGCCAATCTGCCTGACATGCCCAGGGAAAGCTGCAGTATCACTTTCTTGGCAGATCAGGCCCTAAATATGTTCATTCAGCCTTGAGCTTTAGCTGCAGTCTGAAATAACAAAAGTGAAAATAAATGTTAAAATGGAGCTTTCAAGGCTTGGACTGCCATGTTTCAGTTCCCCCACATTAGGGGAAAACTGAACCAGAGCAAAGAGAACATTTGAGTTGCAGCCGGGAGTTTGTCATGGTCCAATACCCATCTTAATTAGTACAGACTGACTTCCTCTACTTCCAGCTATCGCATACGGCAATATTAGCACTTTTAAAGTCACTACCAACTTGAATAAGACTATAGTTATATAGTAACAATGTGTAAAAGTTTGATTAAGTCCAAGGCTAGTTTTATTGGTTCACTGACAGAGCTATGAAACATTTTGGTTAGTGGTAATTTAACCAAAGTTAAATGAGCCAATCTTTTTGCCTCAATTTAATTTGTTTGCACATTTCCATCTGCAAAGTGCTTTCCTTTCAGGTCTTGAGACTGTGTGGCTCTTGTGGATAACTGGAGCTGAGGGTTTCCTCCACTCTGAAAAAAGTGGTTATATTTCCATAACCTGTAAATAATAACTTTCGTAGCAATCAAATGTTGTTGGTAAATACCAAACACAGTTCTAGAGTATTTTGGATGCGATGCAGATTTTTGGGATTTCTAATCTGCATTTTTAGTTTTAGAGACCAATAAATGTGTTTGAATTAGAACAGCTGTATGTGTGAAGTAAACATTTTAACACTGACAATGTCTTAACTTTTGCCACCTGTAAACTTTAAACTTTCTTCTTCTTCTTCTCAGCTTTCTTGCTCGAGGGTCCGGGTTTTGCTTTGGTCCTTCTAATGGACTAAATGTTGTTTTGCCTGGGATAGTCCACAGTATGGAATTCAACGTTTCTATCCACATTGAGTGGTTATTGCTCACGCTTCTCACGGCAGTGGAGTGAAGTTTGCATGTTCTCCCTGTGTTTCCTCTGTGTGGTCCAGATTTCCCCACTAAAACATGTACAACAGTCTCCTCCTCTAAAGCCAGGACTAAAAATCAACTTTTTTTCAAAAACATTTCACGTTTTTGGAAAAGCTTCTAGATAGAAACTATTAACATAAAAATCCTTACCAATGGTTTATTTTTTATACTGTACTCAGACATGTTGATTAATATAATGCTTTGGTCAACATTAATTATGTAGAATGCATGAAAAAGATTAGCTACAACCAAACTTGATGGGCTCTGTATAATTTAAATCCACCCCTTAACCAAAATGAATCAGACACCCTTGGTTTACCAGCTACTGTTTTACTAACGACCATCTCTGAAGAAAGATTTTTTAAATAATATTACAGTATTATTCACCACAAAGCTCATTAACCCCAACCAAGCTTTCAAACTGTTAATATGAATTTATTTTAGGAGGTGTAAATAATGACCTGTCACTTCTGGGCTCCACAGACATGCAACCAGCTGAAAAAGTAGATCTACAAATTGCATGTGGTCAAGTTTCCCCACTGATTGGCCCATGTGTCAGATAATACTGCGTTTATTTAAGAAAAGCTGAACACATACACAGTACAGTGGGCTCTGGTAGGATGGGCTGTTTACAACTGAGCACCGTGAGGAAGTCAAGCTGTGTTTAGATTATCAGACTTTGCGACTATAGACGATTCGCTTAATAAATAAACAGGGAACGCTTTGAGATTGAGGTTCTTTTAAGTGCTCGGTTCAACTCGACTGAGAAGGTCAACTCTGGTGTATATTGTTATAAAACATTCTAAAGTAAGTAATAATAGAAAGCACAAGCCGTATTCATATGGATTAGGAAAACGTTTCTTTCGCTCAAGCAACAAAGCGGTAAACAACGGAGCTGAGGAAAACAGTTTGTGAGTTTGGCTTTAAAATGAGGCAGTCTACAACAGGCGGATACACTCGTGCCATAAAATCCAAGTGCCCTGGTTTTCAACATAATCTCAAGATCATTATGGATCAATTGGACATTTTCCAACCAAGACTTGCGAGATCTCTATATATGAATCAAAATTATTGCAACGGTAACATCTGTTATTTTCAGAATCTGGATGATATAGTAGCATTTCAGCCTATAATGTTCAAATATTCAGTTCCTGTCCCGAGTTGAACTTGGCCACATTCTCTGCACAAGCTATTAAAAGGTGAATTCATGACTGTGACTGTGATATAGCAGAAGCCAAGAGGAAAAGTGGCCTCCTGAGATTCATAAGCACACTGTAAACTGGCTGCTCCCCAACTGGCACATCCAGCCTATGCTAAAAGACATGCTAACACAGAAGTAACATGCTCCATGTCCAAATCCACACTTCACGGTTCAAAGAGAGACTGCTATATTCAAAACCTCAGTTTGTTTTCGTAAAAGAATATATACATTGATTTAGTTTTGAATCACCACATCATACCTTGGAACTCCATCTAGTGGTAGGTACGAACAGGATTAAGCACCTGCATGATTAAAATGTGATGCAATTGACAATCGAACTGAAACAATTTGTTCTTTCACTATTTTATGTACAGTAGCTATAGTTGTGCTAAGTTAGAGCCAGAGTCCGGATGGCGGCCGGGACAGTTGAGAAGTGCTCTCTGGGATGTGGGAGTGTCCCAGCCCAGATGGCAGGACTATACAGACTAACTCAATACCTTTCTGTCCAGAGCAGATGGACAGCATTACAGTGAAAGAGAGGAGAGCGAGGGAAAGTGAGTGGCTCAGAGCTGCGGAGTGAGTCTGGCCATTCCAAAATCTCTAATTACCACAATTGTTGAAATCTTTTCAGGCTGCTTTTTTTTGCTTTTTGGATACAAAAAGCTGCCTCCAAACATGCACTGCAAGCCCTCCTGAGAGTTCCTATAAGAGCCCAGACTGTTCCACAAGACAGGGAGTGAAAAAGCACATTAAAGATATGCAAATCCAAGTGTCTGGGGTGAGGAGCATTAACCAGCGTTAGCAGGATAGCTGCTCTATTTTTAGTGTTGCATGTGTGTGCGCCTCTCACAGCGAGGTGTGTGATGACTTCCTTAAGCCCTGGCTTTCATGTTCTGGTGAGACAGTCTGGGTGTCGAGATATGTCGGCAGAAATATTCTGCCTAATTGAGACACTTCACAAATGAAGCTGTCAAGCGGTGCTTCAAACAGAATACACAACAGCCACTAAAAGAGAATTTCTAGGACAGAGGCAGCAGAGGAAAGAAAAGGTTTTTTTCCATCCAAGTGTAGTGTGCCTTGATTACAGGTTCAGCATTCAGGACAATCGTCACATCTGTGTTTAAGAGAGACATTAGTCCCTCCCTCACTGTCTTTATCACTCATCAGGCACTTCAACCAATTATTCTGCTCCTGACTTTGTCCAAGGCCAATAAGGTAGAGCAAAGAACCCTCAACACGATGTGACAAAACAACTCGCAGCAAATGAGTAAAACAGCACTCGCAGATTCAGTCAAAAAGGAGTAGAATATGAGCAACAATTCAGCGAACAGTGATAGTGAAATAACCAACTGAAATGTTGACTTGCAGCTTATGTGCCAAAGGAGCTGAGAGCTACAGTAGCAGAGGTGCATATCTGTGTAGAAAGTGGATCGGTAAAACAATATGTTCTGAGCTTCTCTTGTGAACTTGAATCCTTTGGCGTTTTTTTGTCAGTGCACTCTTTGTTTGGACAAAGGAGGCGAGCCCAGGGAACAGCAGGCTACTGAGACCCTCTGCAGAGCGCGATACCAGCGGCTTCGGCGAGCATATGGCAGCAGCAACTGGATACAACACAAACAAACAGGAGGCCAAAGGGATGGGCATGCACATATGATGAGATTATACAGTAGATAGAGCGCACATGTGGGCACCCAAAGCCAAAGATTTCCACAACCACAGCAGAAATACGTTTGGTTGTACAAGAGGGTTACAGAAAAGATCTTTGAGTGACCTTGATTTGAGGTGCGAGGGTTCCTGTTTGGACTTTGTGAAACTTTTATCACCACAAATACAAGGACCTAATTCAAACTCTTGATTGTGATGAATAAACTTTCAGACGTAGGAACTCTGAGGTCCTTAAAGTTAATCACATTAGAATCTATTCCATCATTTTTATCCACCAATAATTTGCTTGGGTCTAAATTGAAAGGTTCATAGCCAGCCCTAAAATATGTGGCTTGGTGCAGAGTTCAAAAACTGGTGGACGGAATTTGTATCAAACTGCCTGATTACAAGTTTTTTTTGAAGGACAAAAATCAAGAGAAAAATCATGAGCTCCAGGGAGAATTGATGTCGCACAGTCCAGTAACTTTCTTGTGATTATTTCAAGTTACTGCTATTAACTTGCAACTCATTTAAATTATGATTCAAGTTGAGAAACCAATAACTTAACTAAAAAAACATGCACGATAAATGGAGAAAAAATCATTTTAACACATGAAAAATGTTTATAATCGCGCACAAATGTCCAATTATTCAAATACATTTCTCAGGAGAAAAACCACCTCATGTTTATAACCAATTAAACAAGACCAGCCATTTGGTAAAGTGTATCGCATACACCAAATCCTTATGATATAGTGCTGGTACCAGTCTTTACTTCTTGCCATTGGAAATTCAACTGTGTTAAAATCTTGGCCGTTATTTTCCTTGGATCATTAATGTCTGAAATAAATCCAGCTTGTGAGAGAACCATGATTAACAACTGTGATGAAGCACAGAACTATGCATTTTTTATAATCTTGGCGTAAAAAAACATATCCAGCTGAAAAATGGAAATATTGCAGCTCCACTTTGCCTATAAAGTAAAGTCTACTCACTCCAAGCGGCTGTATTTCATTCCCGTTTTTTTGGGAGAGATCCTTATTATTATTTAATTCTGTTTCTTTAAATAGCGAGAGTGTAATAAAAATGTTTCCTTTAGGCCTGAACTCTGGATGTACAGTCTGCCGGTGCGATAGCCAGAGGAGAGGAACGCCATGGGTTTTGAGAAAAAGCAGAGGGCCTTAGAGTCAGCCTGGCTCGGGGCAAAGCTTGTGCTCCTGTGGGACATCAACTCTCAGCTCAAGTCTTTCTTAATAAACACCCAGCTGCAAAACACACTCATGTGGACAGGCGTACAGTACATGGATATGCACACAGGCTACAGTGAAGAGGAAATGTTGCAACCATGGGGCCTGTTGCACAAAAGGATCCTTTGTTCTGTGGATGTATACGGAGAGCACTCGGGCAACAGGATATGGGGAAAACATGTGATACTCAATAAAGCTCTACTTATGTTCATGGCAATATTTTTGATGTTCTGTGTTGACATCTATTGGTTGTATTGCAATGTGAACACTGTGGTTGCATTGTAGCACATTTGCCAAATATGAAATACATTGTCTATTCAGTTTACCGTTTGCAACACGGGTTGAATGGTAATATCTGGTGGCCATAGATTGATTTAGTAGTCGAGTAGTTGGAAGATAAACACACTTTAACTTTGACAAACAGAGGCTGAAGCAGTCTACGTGAAGAAGATGTATGAAAAAAAGTGTGCTATTGATTTTGAATACGTTCAAAAATATTGCAACTGCCTTTGTTATAAATATTCTTTGCTACGTGTTTTAGTCTAATTAATGATCCACGCATTTTCTTCTGCTTTATCAGCAGTCTGAGCAGAGATGCACCATGTAGAATGAACCAATGCTTTCCTGACCAATCAGAGGATAAACATCTGGATGGGTCTCCACTGCTCCAGACAAATGTATCTACAGGGACAATAAAGAGACTTATATATTATCCCATAAAGCTCAGACTTCCCTATCCACCCAGACTTATGGGTGTTCACTCACTAGTAGAAAATGCTTAAACCCAATGAGTTACTCTGACCTCAAAGCACTGTGGGTCGGAGAGTGGATGGACAGAAAGAATCGGCACAGGTATACTGTTTTTGCCGGACTCTGCAGCAGCCTGGTCTCTTGGTGATTAAACCGGTGTTCTTGCACTAACCTTGTGAACCCACGTGGTTTAGGTGGGAAAAAGAGCACTTGACCAAACTACAAACTGCAAAAACTTTTAAAAAGGACATGAAACATCTCCCCAGGGAGTTAATGATGGTTACTACAGTATAACTACAAGATAACAATATTTGAGATTATTTGATCAATTGCATGTATAGTAAAACATTTCTTTTGGGGTCATTTATCCTTTTATTGATGTCACTGTGAACCTGTCTTAAACATTAGTACATTCAGCTTTAGGAAGTGTGGAAGTCTTTGGCATCTCTTCATAGGCTTCTAGTCATCCAGCCAAAAATGTGAAATTCATTTTTCTAACAATCCTGCCTGTTTTACTGTGCAAAACTGAGGAGAGTCCAGCTCCCACTTGAGCAAGAGGAGGGTGTTGTAGCTAATATCTTTTACATCTATGTTGTCTCCCTGGAGCTCCTCTGGACATGGGTCTAGTGTTTCATGTCAGACGTGTGTGAAAGTGTCAGAAGAGCAGTTGGAGCTCCAGCCTCCTCAGCGCTGTCAGGAGCTCGGCCCTGCTCTGCTCCCCTCTACATCGCACGTACACTTTACTTCTGATGTCCAAAGGCCAGAGTACACATGGAGCTGTCATAGAAATATGTTCGAATGTGAGAAATTGGTAAGGAACAGAGCAAAGGACTGGAATTAGAGAGATAGCTACAGAGTGGAAAGTTGTAGTAGCCACCGAAAGAAACTTTGATGATAAAAGTATGTAGGGATGAGTTTTGCGAATAACTATAAAATTCAACATGTAAAGTCGGAAACAAGTAAGTACCCTCACTTTTTTAAACTATATGGAAGAACATAGGCTTTAAGATCATTACTCATTACTGATCATTAGAAAAATGGTTTGGACAATATGGAGCAATGTGAGCTATTAGCTGATGAGGAGCATCTTTCATCTTCTTTTGAAATGTTTTTCTAGGACCTTCAGAATTTGCCTGATTAGAAGGTCATTACATATTATCTTGCATTGGAGTCTTTAGCTGGGTTTGAATTAAATAACAAAGATAAGGACATAATAGTTGTGACTGCTTACATAGCTACTACAATGGGAAAAATAATTATAGTATATAGTATGTGAGGTACATGTTTATCCTGGAAAACCCTGCGTACTTGAGACTGTTTGTAGTAAACAGTGTTGAGTAAACTGTAGGTTTCAAGAGTTTATATTGACACATTTACATAAATGTTGATTAATGTGTACTATCCCTCTTCAAATAAACTAATAGATCAATAAATATTATAAACCACTTCAGTAAGCAGACATTTTATTGTACAGGGCCCATAAGAAGTATATTCACCTCTATTGGGAGCTAATTTTCATTCATTAATAGATTTTTTGTAAAATAGATAGTTTAGCTTCTCCAAAACGACCATTATTTATTACTTCTAAGTGTGGGCTGCATGACAAAAACATATTATTTTATGAAATCAGTTTACTCCACAGTTAATATCAATCTCAGATGTTTTCTCTACCACATTATATTTCCTGTTCCTTTCATATTTCACATAATTTCCTACAGCTTTCGAGTCAGTCTTCACAAATACTTCACAAATAACCGTATCTTTACAGAGTTTGTTTGAATTATCCACAAACATCAGTGTAAGTATCTTTTCCTTAATCAACCTTGATTTGACAGACGAGGCAGAAGCAAATACATCATTGTGTTCCAGTTTCCTTCTATACAGTGTGAACATTAGCACATTATATAGTTTTTGTTACTCATAATACCTCAATGTCTTAAGAGTCAATTAACTGAAAAAAATGATCTTGTTTCTGTGTGTTACATATAGAGTCGATCTATGTGGTTGTATTTCTCAGAGTTTGTATATATCTTCTTGACAAACTTGGGTCATTTATAGACACCTCTCTGAGACGTCCCATATGTTGGACAGTAAACACACTCGGAACAGATGCACAGGCCGCCGTGCTTTGAGTCAGGCCTAATTCAATAGACCAGATCAAAGGCAGATAGAGATAACTAAGTGATTTAAGGCCTAGAAGGGCAAAGCATCAGTGAATGATTAGAAAGCAATCAGGGCACTTGAGACGAGAGCCATTTTCATACGCTACAATTATGTATGTACGCAAACCCCCCAGTTTCCCGAAACTGTTCATGCGTTAATATTTATGATCATAATTTAGGGAAAACAAAAATGTGTTAATTATGTTTAGCTCACACAGGAATTATTCTGCGTATTTGCTCTTTTTTTAATATATATAACTTTACACCGTGACAAACTACGCTCTACATAAATTCACATTTTTCTTTAGCACTGTGCAACTTTTATTGTAGAAAGTGCCGTAAAAGATTTGTATTTTTCTCCATGGCGTTAAATAAGCCTTGAGATCATCTATAACACCACGGCACCGTTATAATATTTAGTCAATTTGAATATGGATATGCAAATATGTTAATAATTGCTGTATCTGCTGTATCGCTATTATTAACTATAAAACTCTTCCAGGGAAAAAGGTTGGAGACCCCTTTTGAGGCGATGCAATAATATATATGTGTTTTATCTTTATCAGAATAACTTGTGTATAGAAGATATAGACAAATACTTGAATACGCAAATCACAGACACTTCAGTGGCTGACAAATAACAGGGAGATTGTGCATACATTCTGCAAATATCAAAGCAATCTTAATGCCTCCTTGATATGTGTTAAAATAGCAGAAAGCTATTAATAATGGTACAGTAGAATGATACGAGTGCTGTTTTTCTTGACAGTCAAACAGAGAACAGTGAGAGCAGAGGAAACGCCTGTCTGCATGTCTGCTCCCAGCTCCACTCCCCATTTCTGCCTTTTACTCCAAACCTCCATGGATACAGCCTCATTCATGTGTCTATCAACTGCTCCACAAACCATCACTGTACAAATACGAAAACTACTGCTACATTTCAAGCACTTCCAGGAATGAACTGTGACAAAATGGTAATCGCAGGAAAAATCAGCGGTTATTAAAGATTTGTATTTTTCATCATGTGACAAAAAGGAGACGTTTAATTCTTCAATAACAAAGGTTTT